>ML664173.1:14561323-14724192 GCA_007570785.1 Antilocapra americana | reverse complement strand
TTTTTTTTTTTTTTTATTATTGTTTTTGCCATACATTGTCATGATATCACCATGGGTTTACATATGCTTCCCCTCCGGGTCCCCCCTCCCTCCTCCCTCCCCCCCGGGAAATCTCGCTGCACCAGTCCCGAGCATCAATCCTGGGCTGGCGATTGATTAGACACATGACAATTAACATGCTTCAATGCCCTTCTCCCATATCATCCCACCCTTACCCTCATCCACAAAGTCCACGAGTCTATTCTATACATCTGCGTTCCTTTTGTTGTCTCCCATGTTGGATTCTCGTTACTGTCTTTCTAAATTCCATATATATGCGTTAATGTACTGTATTGTTGTTTTTCCTTCTGGCTTACTTCACTCTGGATAATGGGCCCAGTTTCGTCCATCTGAGTAGAATTGCTTCAAATGAATTTTTTTTAATGCTGAGTAATATTCCATTGTGTATATGTACCACAGCTTTCTTATCCATTCATCAGTTGATGGGCATCTAGGTTGTTTCCATGTCTTAGCTATTGTAAACAATGCAGCGATGAACATTGGGGTACACGTGGCTCTTTCAATTCTGGTTTCCTCAGTGTATATGCCCAGCAGTGGGATTGCTGGGTCATATGGCAGGTCTATTTGCAGCTTTTTAAGGAACCTCCACACTGTTTTCCATAGTGGCTGTACTAGTTTGCATTCCCACCAACAGTGTAAGAGGGTTCCCTTTTCTCCACATCCTCTCCAGCATTTTTTGCTTGTAGACTTTTGGATGGCAGCCATTCTGACTGGTGTAAAGTGGTACCTCATTGTGGTTTTGATTTGCATTTCTCTGATAATGAGTGATGTTGAACATCTTTTCATGTGTTTGTTAGCCATTTTTATATCTTCTTTGGAGAAATGTCTGTTAAGTTCTTTGGCCCACTTTTTAATTGGGTTGTTTATTTTTCTAGAATGGAGCTGCGGGACCAGGTATCCTTGAGCCCTTGACCTTCAGAATTTTCATCAATAGATAACGATTTTGTTTAGCAGTATGGAGAATTTCTTTCCCACATGCTGCCCTGAGCCACAGGGACCCCAGAATTGGTATGGCATGACAGGTCCTGGGCACCATGAGTGCTCTCAGTGAGGTTGGTCAGGTATCAGAGATGAGTGTCCAGTGTTGGATGAAATCAGATAAGGCCACTGCACATGAGATGCTTGAGAAGGGAAGTCTTAATAGGTTATTGTGCATCCGGTTCCAAAAGCTGTGCCCAGGGCTCGGGTGCTATGTCCCTGTTACTGAGGCTTTTGGAGATGCCCATGCAAGCCTCCTGCTTGAACCTCTGTCTCATCTTTGTCTTTACTGCTTCTGCCTGCGATGTGCTTTTTCTCCATGTGGCTTCTGAGACGCGACCGATCCAGAAAAGGTGGCTTCAGGGCCAAGAACAACACACCTTTTTGGTGTACACCTTCCATTTGTTCGATCTGTGTGGGCTCCCAAAAAAGGAATTTCTTGCCTTGCTCTCAAGCTATGTTCAGAACCTGGATGGAAAGATGATCGAGGATGATCTAGATAAGTTTTTTACTTTAACGAACTTAGAGAATTCACAGGGATTTTTTTCAACTTGTTGATTTGTTTGTGTAGACCACTGAGAATTTCACTGCATTGCATTGCTGAAGATGAAATAGATACCAAAACTGCATCCATTGAAATAACTAGTGAAACGTGTGTCCTCAGGAAGTGAGGAAGAGTGTGTGACTTGTTGAGCTCATTCTGCCCTTGTCTTCAAACGCTTGTACTGTGTTGGTGGCTGGTAGGTACAGGGCATGAAGGCAGGACTCCGCCGAACGGTCCTTTCCGACTCAGCCCCGAAGTGCGCCCAGCTGTGAGGCACTCACTGCAATCACTGTCCATGGGCAGAGGTGAAGGGGAGCGTTGGTCCATCCTGCAGACATGAGGACGGGGTGCAGCACCTTGGCCAGCGCCTGGCCCCCAGGGCTGACTCTGATAGACAGAACCCCTTTCCATAGTGATGATACTCTGCCTTTTTATGTAGGAAGGTCTGTTTGACCCTTAAAACTCAAATGTAACCAAGTTGAGAAAGGTGGCTCATTTCCTAAAGAGAACTGAGAGAGAGAGGAAGAGTAGGATGCAGAGACAATGCAGATCCTTTCGTTTTAGACACTGTATCACTCCACCCCATCTTTTGAGACGTTAGAACTCTGAGTAAATTTTTAATTTTATTCATTTTAAATCAATTTTATTTTTTCAACTCTTATTTTTATTTTATTATTAGAGTATAATTGCTTTGCAATGTTATGTTAGTTTCTGCTGTACAACAAAGTGAATCAACTATATAAATATATATATATTTTATATATATATATATCCCCCCTCCCTCTTGAGCCTCCGTTCCACATCCCCCATCACACCTCTCTAGGTCATCACAGAGCACCGAGCTCAGCTTCCTGTGCTATACAGTAGCTTCCTGCTAGCTGTTTTACACATGATAATGTATGTATATCAGAGCTGCTCTCCCAGTTGGTCCCACCCTCCCTGTTCCCCCCTGCACTGTGTCCACAAGTCTATTCTGTATATCTGTGTCTCTATTCCTACCCTGCAGATAGGTTCATCTGTACCATTTTTCTAGATTCCCTGTTTTTAAAAAATCATGGTATAGAATTCAAAAGATTAAAGAGACTGGAATCGTGAAATTTGCTAAGACAGTGTATCTTAAATATTCCCACTACAATGCACACAAATGTTAACTGTGTGAGATGATGGATGTATTAAGTCGGTTGTGGTAAACACTGTACATCTTAAATATATATAATCTCAGTCAAATATGCCTCATTAAAGCTTAAAAAAAAAAAGAGGCTGGGTTATAAAAGGAAAGTTTCTTTCTCTGTTTTTTGTGCCCCCAGATACTCAGATTCCCTTCCTGTGCCAACCACTGTTCACTAGTTTTATTGAGTTTCCTGCCAAAGATACTCTGTGCATTTACAAAAAATGTAAGTTAATGTGTTCTATAACTATGCCTCCCCCGACCCAGTAAACGGTAGTGTGTCTGTTCTGCATTTTTCTTTTCTCATATAACAGTCTTTCTTGGTGATCTTTCTGAATCTCAACACAGAGTAGAACTGCCTCATTTTAAGGGCTGCATAGTACTCCAGAATTTCCTATCTCAATAAAAGTAATCATGAGCAGACAATAGATATGATATTTTTCCGGGCTGTAAAAGTAGACTTGCAGAGTTTATTCATGTAATAGCCATAACATGACTCTTTAGAAAATATCAAAGTCTTCAGATGTGGTACGTATAAATTCCATAGGCTGGAGAACAAATAGGAAGCATACATCATTTTTTTCATTGAAGATTGAGGGAGGGGCATTTTCATGCATTGCCATTTGGATCGATAAAAGTGATGTTCTGTGTTATATTCGTTCCAGTTTAGGGGCCTGGATGGCTCGTCTAGTGTCACAGAACCAGTTTACTGATGCAGTGACTAAATATGAAATAATTGGAATCTTGCAATTCTGTCAAGTGCCTCCCAGTTGAAGGTGATAGCAGTCTGTTCCCGTAAGCCCCACCTGGAGTAGCATTTGGATACTTCCCTTCCCACTCTGAAAGGTGGAGCAGCCTTCCTGTCAGGCAGCCCTGCTCAGGCCCTCCCTCCCTGGAGCAGAGGTGACCACCTGATGCCCAGGGAGGTGGGGAGGGTGCTTGTAGTGACTGGAGATGGACCCGCTGCCTGTGCTCTGCACCCGGGAGGGGAGAGCTGAGGCCAGAGGCCACACGGTGTGCAGGAGCTGTGTTTCTAGAACCCACGTCAGCGGTCCTGCTTCCCACTTGCCTGTCGGGAGGCCTGTTGGAAAGGCTGCCAAAGACTGCAAAGTAACAGGCTCCGATCCCCACCCAACCCAGAGCCTGCGCCCAGCTCCCCTTCAGGCCTGCAGCTCTTCTTGACCGATCCCCACCCCGCCCAGAGCCTGCACCCAGCTCCCCTTCAGACCTGCAGCTCTTCTTGACTAGTTAAACTACCCTTGAGTTTTATCTTTATGATTGAAAGCCAGGAGCGATTCTAGAATAGGTTCTCGGCATGTCCTGTGAAGGCTTTGACTTTTGGTCCTTTGCAGTTTCTAGTTTTGCAGAGGTGCACATTCTTGTGTGACTGGAGCTGGGAACCGGGGGTAGGATCGTAAAAGAGGGAGTCTCTGAGGTTTGGGAAGGGATTGACAGGCCCACAGAGGGGTCCCTTAATTAACACTAGCCGAAAAGCACAGCGTCCTATGGAATGTTCCTGTGTCTCTCTGGATTATCACTTAGTGCGGAGATCTTGAAACTAGAAGGTTCTATCCAAATCCTGTCAGATTCTGGTGTCTCTGCAAGTGCTGGCCTGGGTCTACCTGAACTCCTTCGACTGCTGGGGGATTCAATGGAAACATTTATATTTTTTAGAAAACCTTTTATAGTTACATAAGCAAACCAAGGACACTTTAATGATATAAAAATTCAAACAAGACATGAAGCTAAATTTGCCTGAAACCGCCATTTCCTCCAGACCTAGTCATTTCTCTAGAAGTAACTACTCATAACAGTTCATTGCTATCTTTTATCAACAATAGATATATTATATAGTTCTGCACAATAGATACACCTTCAGAAGAAAAAAATATATATATGTATATGTAGTTGTCCCTCAGGATCCAAGGGGGACTGTTTCCAGGACACCCATAGGTACAAAAATCATCAGTGTTCAAGTGCCTTATATCACATGGGGTGGTATTTGCATATCACCTACACACATCTTCCCGAGTACTTTAAATCATCTCTGCATTAGTTATGATCCTCAATATGATGTAAATGCTATGTAAATAGTTGTCAATACAATGTAAATGCTATGTAAAGAGTTGGCAGGGTGTGGCAAGTTAAAGTTTCGCTTTTTGAGATTTTTTTTTTCCTTCAAATATTTTCAATCCGTGGTTGGTTGAATCCACAGATGCAGAACCCATGGATATGGAGGGAGGACTCTGTGTGTGTGTGTGTGTGTGTGTGTGTGTGTGTGTGTGTACACATATACTCCCTGTAAATACACATATATACAAACACACAACACCCTCCCACCCTCGCTATGTTTCTTTAAACAGCTCATCTTTAGGAAATTTGCAGCTCTATCCTCTGACCCAGATTCCACCTTCTGGGGCCACACTGCAGAACCGTGTAGGGACAGCCCCTATGTCGTGCCCAGCCCTCTTGTTGTATGGATGGGAAAATACACACACACACGGCGGTTATTGTGGCTTTTGAGCTGGCTTCTGTGCTAAGCACAGTTGTCTTGGTTTAGCCTCAAACTCCCCTCCTCCTCCCCATTAGGTAGATTCTCTTATTAACCCCACGAAAGGATGAGGAAACAAAACTTGAGAAAGGCTGACTAACCTGCTCATGGTCACACAGCCAGTAAGAGCCCAGCAGGATTTGAATCAGGTGAGTCTGACCGTGGGTCATGCTCTTCTTCTCTGGGCCTTGCCACCTTCTGTTTCATGCCCTTGACTCCTGGTGTTGTGTGTTTGCACTGGTGGGAGTCTCTGTGGATGTTCCCCGAGGGCAGAGCTGCACACAGTGAACGCGTAACTCGCGGCTTCCCCGACCGCCTGCCCGCAGAGACGGTGCGCGCGAAGGATGCAGTCTACACAGGCCAAGGTCATGCCAGTCACACCGTCAGCAGGTCTAGTTAGGCTCGTGGTTCAGTTCAGTTCGGTCGTTCCTTGTAAGTAAGCCTTGCTGTGCCCTCCAAGAACTGGATCCATCCCCAGGCAGCCAGCTCGAGAGCCGGCTCTAGTTACAGGTTTCGGCCGTGACTCCTGCGAAGGCCAAGGACAGAGTGGTCCATGGGCTCTCAGCCCAGAGCAGGCGCTCCAAGAGCTCATGAAATGAAGGCAGGCATCTGCTTGGGAGGCTATTTCCCCTGTCCACCTCCCTCATGCTCCTCCCTCCACCGTCACCCTCCTTCCAAGGGTCACTCCTTCCTACCCCATGCTCCCCACCCCTCCCCGTGCCTGTTGGAAACTGAAACATCTGCCTATGGTCTAGCCCTGTCGCCTTGTCTGTCACCCACTCCCCTGTGACCCTGGCACAGGCGGGTCATGTGGAATCTTTGGGCTGAGGCTCCCAAGGGGTTTGGACTAGATGATCTCGAAGCTCCCCCTTCAGCTGTAGGATGTTACGATCCTGGGAAACCCCAGATGTTCAAGCCCTGTGGCCCCAGGATTTCTTCTCACTGAGCTCTGTCTGGGAGAGAGCGGGGTGGTCCAGTTTCTCCTGGTACCCCCAGCTCCGCACCCTCGGGCTCTATCTCTTCATTGTTAGAGCTGAATGGGCCTTAAGGCCCTGCACAA
The DNA here is from genome assembly GCA_007570785.1 of Antilocapra americana. Classification (NCBI taxonomy): domain Eukaryota; kingdom Metazoa; phylum Chordata; class Mammalia; order Artiodactyla; family Antilocapridae; genus Antilocapra; species Antilocapra americana. Next base: position 14,717,831 of record ML664173.1, on the reverse strand, counting down.
CTCAGGAAGAGTGTCTGCCCATCTGATCTGTGCCTTCTGGATAGCTGCTCGACACAAATCATCTGGGTGCATAAACCACGGCCTTGAAATGGAATAATAGGCAGACCCCAAGATATTGCAGGCCTCTCAGGCCACAGGGGCTTGGAACGGCCAGTGTGCTTGGAACGGGCAGAGCCCTGGGGAGACAGAAGCCCGCAGCCTGCCTGGCGAAATGAAGGGAGTCGGTAGACATGGCAGAGAAGGACCTGCATGCAGGGCCATGAGTTCCAGGCGTGTGGTTTACCAGGAGCCTTGGACATGTTGACAGCTGTGACCGGTGGTGCAAGGGACACACGATCACACCTCTTCTGAATGCCTTTCTGATGTGGCACCATCTTGGGGTATTTGCAGATGTAAAAAGACACCCGTTTCTCCCACAGAGGCCTCCTCTTAAGGGCTTCCCAAGCTCCACTCTGTATAGTGAGTGCTTCTCTCTCTAGGCTGGATGGAGTTACAGAGAGGCCTGCTCAGCTTTTTCCTTGAGTTTGACATCCCTTTTTTTTCCGGCAGATTTTGGTGATGTCACTCACCCATTTCCTGTGAATTGCTCTCCTCATGTACCCATTTCAAATCATTGCTTTCTCTTATGAGACTATTTATTAAGGTTACCTAATTGTAATTTCATGAGGGTGGTTTTTCCTTAGGATATATGTTCCCCCTCACCTGGAATGACTTCTCATTTGCCACTAGTTTTGTTGTATTAGTGAGGTTGAATTCATCTGCAAGCAGCAGCGTACCTCTGTGCTCAGTCGCTCAGTTGTGTCCTGCTGTTTGTGACCTCGTGGACCCTAGCCCACCAGGCATTTCTGTCCATGGCGTTACCGCGGCAAGAATACTGGAGTGGGTTGCCATTTCCTCCTCCAGGGGATCTTCCCAACCCAGGGATCGAAATCTTGTCTCCTGAGGCTCCTGCATTGGCAAGCAGCAGAGAACCGTATTAGCAGAGACCTAAATGGAAAGAGGTGTGTCTCGGAAAGTAGGAGGTCCAGGACCTTGTGGTCCAGGGCTGATGCGGCAGCTCCATGGTGACAGCAGGGGTGGAACTCTTCCCGTCTGCCTGCCCACCACCCTTCGCATGAGGGCCGCTGTCATCACGCTGTGCCTCGTAGTGGTATAATGGCTGCCGCGCCTCCAGACCTCACCTCTGTTTTCCAGGCAAGAAGAATGCTGGATGATATGGAGGAGAAGACAGAGGGTTTTTTCCTAGCAAGAATTTGTTTTTTGGAGGTGAGGGGGTAGAATATGCTTTCCAGGGACTGCTGCACCTTCCTCATTGATCAGGAATGTACATGCTCACCCCTCAGTGCAAAAGAGGCTGGGGAGTGGAATATTTTGAGTTAAGCTCATTACCAACTAAAGCAGCATTAGGGTTTGAGTTGAGAGGACGGGGACATGAGTTCTGAGTAGGTGCCGTATTGTTTTCTCTGGTCAACCCCATCCGGCCAAGAGACAGAAATCACTAGATGGGATTCCTCTGCTGAGACTGTGTCATGTGATGCGGAGAGTCCGATGTGCTAAGGAACATAAAAACAGTCTCACCTAATGCTGGAAGCTTCTTCTTAGAAGTGGGGAATCGTTTGGAAAGGACCCAAAAGGCAGAAAAAGTTGCTTTTGAGACAGGGTTAAACAAAAGTGGCTGAAATGAAGGAAGGGAGCCAAGAGGCAGGAAGTGACAAGCAGGAGATGGATAGCTCTAGAAGGGTGTGCAGTGAGACTGAGGATGAGCCTGGAGACCGAGTCGGCATCCTGGAAAGTGGCCAGCTGGGGCCGGGGCGGGGCAGGGAGGTGTAGATGGCGGCCGGGTGGGGAGGGGGGCATGTCTCACTCCTCCAGGGTTGGCTGAGGGGTTCCCAACAGGTTGAGCCAGAGGCAGCAGTAACTTGGGAAGCAGGGGAACCAGGGGGTTAGAAGCAGAAAGTATGAAGCAATCGTTGTGCACACGTGGCCGGCACCCATCTCTGAGCAGAGGTTCTCCTCTGAGGAGGAGAAAGACAGTGTCTTCAGCACAGGGAGTGGAGACCAGAGTTAAAAGCATCCTCATTATCATTGTAATGGCAGTAGCAATGGCTGTTCCCCGTCTCATCCTGCGTGCCAAGTACTGTGCTAAATACTTGATGTAAATGAACTTACTTGATTCTGATGACAACCCCATGAAGCGAAATGTGGTACTATCACCAGTTTTGCAGAGTTTAGGTGACTTGCCCAAGAGCACACAGCCAGTGAATGGTGATGCTTGGTTTCGAACCTTCTGACTCCAGCGCCGATACTCAGAGCCAGCTGAGCCCTGGGGCCTCCAGCCTTCCGGGACCAGGAGAGCAGAGGGTTGATTTCTGAGGTGCCCTGTTGGGAGGTCCGGGCGGTCAGCAGGTCCTTCTCTCCAACTGCTTAGAGGGAAAGGAAGTAGAAAGGGGTCATAGTCAGGAAAGAGAGCCACCAGGGCGGTTAGCAGAGGAGTGGGAAGGGAAGGTAAATGTTCCCTGTGAGGCTGGGAGAGTGTGGCAGGTTTTGACAACACCTAAGCAAAGAGGCTTCCCTGGTGGCTTAGACAGTAAAGCGTCTGCCTGTAATGCGGGAGACCCAGGTTCGATCCCTGGGTTGGGAAGATCCCCTGGAGAAGCAAATGGCAACCCACTCCAGTATTCTTGCCTGGAGAATCCCCCATGGACACAGGAGCCTGGTGGGCTATGGTCCATGGGGTCGCAAAGAGTCGGGCACGACTTAGCAACTGAGCGCACAAACCAGGTGTGGGAAAAGGGTGGCCTGGGAGACTGTTAGAGTTGGAAATGGTTTTCATGCGAACAGACTGGGGGGATGGGGGCCCCTAGAGGCAGGGTCCGTGTCACTCACAGAGCGAGGAGGAGCCCAAGAGGTCACGAGGTGAGCCCCTTCAGTTTGGAGATGGGAAAAATGAGGCCTGGGGTGAAGTGGCTCAGGGGTAGACTCCTAAGACTTAGAAAAGCCGGCCGATGTCACCTTGCCCCGCCGCCCAAGGTCATCCAGCTAATTAGTGTAATGGAATGTGTGTCTCGTTCTGCAGCCATGCCATCCGCAAACCTGGAGAGCGGCAGGCATTCATCTCAAGTTCATGAAAAGGCCGTGCACTCCGCTATTTGTGCAACGGCGCGTCTGTGAGAATAAAACCCGTCTCTGCTGCGGTCCTCCGGGACCCTCGCAGAAATGAGATGCTGATCATATGAAGCAATCTTACTGAACGAAAAAAAAACTTTCAAGGAAAAGAAGTTGTGTCCCCTGAGCCAACCCGTCTGCTAAGGGGATGCGCCACTTCGCAGAGTGAGCCGGCTGGAAGCCAGCAGGGAGCGATGGGGGCGGCTGCCATTGGTTACAATTCTCCCGGCATACATGATCTCCTTGTTCTCCCTTTGATGGATTCAGTCTCTCAAAAATAAAATGCATCTGTGAACATCATACCTGCCTTTTCCTTCTCTTTTTAGTCCTTTATTGTGAAGTAACGGAAAGCAGTTTTCGTTGTCGAAGCCGCAGCGCGGGCAGACGTAGGTATAAGTTATGCACACGAAATAGAACCCCTTTCATAGAAGCTCGGTTCTTTTCTGGTCTGGTGGGTCTGCTGGTGGCTTTACTTTTTGTCCCATCTGCCCTCACCACCCCTGGTTACTGGGCGCCAGGCCTCTTTCTCCTGGTTTCACAGTGGTCGTCGCACGAGAGGCCATACTGAGAAGCGCCAGAGTGTCCTCGGTTCTGTACCAGGGAGTCACCGGGTTGGACCTGGAGCCTTCCAGAAGGCTGCCCCACGCAGTACCCTGCCAGGCCCCGGGAGGGCCTTGCACGCTGGCAGTGGAAGGGGGCCACCTCGAGCGGCAGGCACCACGGCACTGCCTTCCCTGTGGGTAGCTTCTCACCTGGGTGAGTCCCAGTGTGACTGTGGGCCTGTGGGGGACCACAGGATGCAACGGAAAGACAGAGAAGACAGCGAGTGAGTGCCCAGAAGGAAATCTCTACAGGTTTCTTTATTATGGAGAAGAAAATTCTAGAAGGAAAAGACACAACCCATTCAGTGTAAATCAACTCTGTTTGTTTTTTTAATGGGCTGAAATAAAGGTTTTCAGAAGCACTGATGAAAGTTTCCCCCCTGACTTTGCTGACCAAGGTCCATCCAGTCAAAGCTACGGTTTCTCCAGTGGTCATGTATGGATGTGAGAGTTGGACCATAGAGAAGGCTGAGCACCGAAGAACTGATACTTTTCAACTGTGGTGCTGGAGAAGACTCTTGAGAGTCTCTTGGATTGCAGGGAGGTCAAACCAGTCAATTCTAAAGGAAATCAACCCTGAAGATTCATTGGAAGGACTGATGCGGAAGCTCCAATACTCTGGCCAGCTGATGCAAAGAGCTGACTCGTTGGAAAAGACCCTGATGCTGGGAAAGGCAGAAGGCAGGAGAACGGATGACAGAGGACGAGATGGTTGGATGGCATCACTGACACATGGACGTGAGCTTGAGCAAGCTCCGGGAGATGGTTAAAGGCAGGGAGGCCTGGCGTGCTGCAGTCCATCGGGTCACAAAGAGTTGGACACGACTGAACAGCTGAACAGCAACAAAAACTGACTTGTGGAGCCATGATTTCCGCTTACTTTGGTTACCGCATCCTGTGTCATTTCACCCTTTGTCCTTGTGGCCACGTTTCCCAGAGACCAGCCCTAAGCCTCGAAGTTACTGTCTCTCCCATCGGCTTTCAGCCCCCTCCAGTTGTGTCAATGGGAAAGTCTCAGTTTGCACCTAGTGCTTCCTTAACACCTTTCTAACCTTGCTAATCTACCTTTTTAACAAAGGAGGAATATGCCATAGGCTCAGACTTTGGTGCAAATAGCACAATGTAGCTATAATAAATTTTGTGTTTTGTTTAAGCTGTATTGTTTTTTTGTAACTGCCTTCTCTATGGTTGGTAATGCAGAATTTGCATTGAGAATGTTAAGTTTTCTTGTAAGTAAATTTATTGAAGTAAAAGTAAGGAGTCAACTTAACGTATAAAGTAGATGCTGGGAGTCCACTTACAGCAAAATGTATGAGGGTGGCATTTGAGCATGGCAGATGTTTCGGCAGCACTTCTTCCCAGAGGTTTTCCTCCCCATCCTTCTCCAGCAGGAAGGATGACTGAGCATCTTCCACTTAACCCTTCATGCTGCTTTTGTGTTGCTGGGTATGTGGTAGGTGGCCTACTGTTTATTGTACTCTCTCTCAATTGTCTTAGTAACTTGAAGGGGGAAAAAGGAGCCCAGTGAAAATGTGTAGCCCCCTCGTTCCATCCCTGAGCAGTATCAGCGTCCGTGTTTCTGGAGTTAACACCTACGTGTAAGAGCATCTCGTTCCAGTCTGTGGACATATCCAGCCAGTTTCTCCGCCCTTCTCATTTTCAGCCACCACCCTTTGTATTTCAGCTGCACCAGCTCCCCTGCTGTTTTCTTGGCATACCTGGCCCTTTTGCGCCTCCTGCCTTTATTCAGGTTTTTTTCCTCCTGCGACTTTTCTGCCAGTCTCATGCACGTTTTCTGAGAGTCTCTCTAGCGTCACCCAACCAGAAGGATTAGTTCTGTCTTTAGTGCTACCATGATATTTTGCTCTGACCCCACTTGTTCTTTTGGGCTTCCCTGGTGGCTCAGACGGTAAAGAATCTGCCTGCAGTGCGGGAGACCCAGGTTCGATCCCTGGGTCGGGAAGATTCCCCTGGAGAAGGGAATGGCTGTGCACTCCAGTATTCTTGCCTGGAGAATCCCGTAGGCAGAGGAGCCTGGTGGGCTATAGTCCGTGGGGTCACAAGAGTCAGATACAGTTGAGTGATCAACACACTTGTTCTGTTAAACCTGTGTCGTAGTAGAACCAGCAGTAGATGAGGGATTGTTGGTTTCTAGTTCCAGCTGTGTGTCCAGCTCACCTTGGGTCTGTAATGAGGTCACTTTGCCATCTCCCGGTCTCTTTATTTCCTTACCTACAAGATGTGCAGGTGGGATGGTGGCTGCAGTCTTTCAGGCACTGTGGTAGGTAAGACTTCTGGAGGCATTACTGCCATCTCTATAATGTTCTTTTTTCTGCAACCAAATTGTAAAATCCTGAGCGAAAGATCCACAAATCCCAACACCCTCCGTTTGTTCTGAATAAAATAGTGTTCATTCAAGGTACCTAAGATCTAGAAGTGTGAACTCTTCAACTTTTTAGTTTATTCACATCAGGCATATACATACATATTATATGTTCCCATAATTATTTTTAGCTACTAAGACTGTCTCTGTATATTTCAATCTTTTTTTTCCTCCTGATAAGTAAACGCTGCGTTCGAGTTTAAATTGGAACAAAGATGTTGTTTTGAGTCTGACCAGCAGGGGGCAGACTTCACCCAGGAATTGCCTGGTAATTCCCTGTCCCTTCCACTTGGTAGGACTTGGGAATCTACAGATAGGATTTGGAGGTTGTTCTTCTTCTTTCTACTAGACACCTTGCTTGCTGATAATGCTAACTGTACTCTAAGGTGATCTAAAACCCCAAAGTGCCAGAATTTGGGTGCTGGGAAGTTCTCGTTTGTTTTTAAAAAGAAAGGAAAATGAACAATACCTAGAAAAACATTGTAGACACTAAATACATGAATGGCGAGAATTAGGAACCCGGGGCAAAGAGTGGGGGGTTTCAACTTTCAGGAGAGATTTTCAATGAGGAGAAATCTTTTAGCCGGAGAAAACTTCAGTTCATGAGAACTATCTGGTTGTTAATCAGTATTGTAGGTGTGGGGACACTTAGAGCAGAGGGACTCCAGTTTAGGAGTTCACTGCCTGATGTTGAATGGACCTGGTAGCCGAGATTACAATGGAAGATTTCTCGTCTGCTCAGATTCGGGGTTTTGCTGCAAAGGCTCATTTGTTGGGTCATACAGTTTATAAAGTAGAGCCTAGGTGTTGAATGTACTGGTGATGTGTTATATGATCTGGGACAAATGACCTCCCCTCTCTCATATCTTGGTAAAACTGACCTCAGCGAGGTTTGTGAGATTTTTATTGGACATTTAAGAATTATGAGAGTTGAAACCCTCACAGGAAAGTGGTATTTTGCCTGCTTTTCCTCCAGAGGAGTGATGTTTTGAAAATATAAGGTAGCTTTAGCTTCACTTTAGCTGGTCTCTCACTTCTGCTCTTGCCCTTGCTAAGTATTTACGAATTTGGTCCCTGGCTGCAGAGTTTCTCTTTTTGTCATGGGAGCCCTGTAAGCCCCTTACAGTGGCTTTAGCGCTTCTCTCACGGGCAACAAGTTGTACTAGTAACCACTTGTCCAAACCCTTCACATCCCTCGCCGGTTAGAGGCCGTGGCCCAGGAGGGGTGGGCCAGTAGAGTGTCTTCCTCTGGGCGCGTCCATTCCCAGCACTTTGATCTATTTTAGGCCTGTGCTGTCTTGCGGCAGGGAGGCGAGTCTAGGGTCCAATATGTGCTGTGGATATTAAGAGACTTCAAGGACACTTCCCCCCATTTATCCCAGTTATGTCCCCTGCTAAAGTAGGTTAACGGTGTCTAATTAACCACTGAACATTGTCATGCCGCATAAAGATAGCATCCTGGCTGTTCTGTGAGCCGTGGTACTTTATCTCCATTTAGATCTCTGCGGTATTCCATTAAACTCGAGAGCAACATTTTAACTGAGATGATGTCTACATTAGGGCCGCCTTTCACCCTTCAGCACGTGACCCGTGTAGGCAGCAGCTGAGGCCTTCTGCCTGATGCAGGAGGGCGGGCAGAGGAGATGGGCCGCACAGGCGGGGAGAGTTTTCACATTAAGGTCCTTCTCTGCCGCTGAGCCCCAGGGTGAAACCGAGCATCCCGGATCCGGCTGTGGTTCTGTGTTGCTGCAGGCATGAGATATGCTCGAAGCTGTCAAGCATGCCCTCCACTGACCAAAACCATGCCCAGTGCATGTCAGCATGGTCTCTAAATGTCAAAAAAAAAAAGGAATTGCATCTGAGCAGAGGAAGTTTGGAAAGGCGAGGACATGGAGGGAAGGGTGATCTGGCTAGATGGGGTCTCCTCTCTGCCATTACAAGAGCTGTCAGGTTGTAAATAAAAATAAACGAACAGTCACACAGAACAATTAAGCCAGCATTAACTAACCCATGGTACAAAGCTGTTGTGTTACTCTAAGTCAAAAATCTTACAGTCTTATATCCTCATCTCATTGTGGAAAATATGAATTGAATTTGAAGCAGAATGTAGAATGAGCTGTTCCCCTGGTCAGTAGAGCTGCCTGCGTGCCTGTATCACTTAGGGGTTAAGAACTGGAATTTGTATTCTGGCCTGATCACTTTCTAGCTGGGTGACTTTAGTCAAATTAACTTTACTCCTCTAAGCTCCAGGCTCCTCATCTATAAAAGGGAGCATATTAAAGCAGATAATGTGATAAACAAGTAAGGTAATATGTAAATGTGTAATGCTTATATAGTGTTATGTAACAGTGATAAATAAATAAGAGTGCCTAGCCCCCAGCAAGCTCTATAAATGTTAATTGTTGCTATCATCAGTCATCAGCCTTACAGGTCTGTGGAGGTGAGGGCCTGGGAGGGGTCTTTTCCCTGAGGTTTGAGGGTGATGTGTGGCGCTAAGGAGGAGACACCTAGTGTGGATGGTAGAGAAGCAGGGGTGAGCACCAGGAGGGGACTGACTGAGTGTGGAGCTGAAGGACTGGGCTTTAAAGAAAAGTAGGGAAAACCAGGGGACTTTTCTGTTGGTCCAGTGGTTAAGACTCCTCTCTTCCAATGCAGGGGACACAAGTTCAGTCCCTAGTCAGGGAACTGAGATCCCACATGCTGTGTGGCACAGCCAAAAGATAAAAACAAATAAAAATAATCTTAAAATAAACAAAATAGGGAAAACCAGACAATGCCCCTAACCTTGAAGTTTCCACCTGGAAACTCAGTGTTTAAAGAACAGACAGCTTCACTTGAAGCTGAGCAATTTTAGTGACTTGAAAAGCTCCACACAGAGAGGGCCATGGTTTCCCTTCTTGGCAAGTTACCAACCAGGTCCAGCCATCCCTTGCTGCAGAGCAGGAGACCAGGGTGCCCTTATTCCCGTCACCCTGTCTCCCCAAGGTGGGAGGTAAGGGGGAACATGTACTCTCATTGTCCGGAGTTAAAGCCTCATTCTGCAAAATGGCCAAAGCAATCAGTAAGTGATGGAGTAGCTCTTAAAAAGAAACCTGGCATTTAATTAACTTTTCAAAGTGCTGGTTCAGCAACCTCTGTGTTTTACATTTTGAATATTGAACAAGCATCTCTAATCGGATCTGAATTGCTTCTGGGCCTCCCTGGGTGGAGGGCACCTGCTGAGCTTTTACAACACCGGGGAATCCCAGCTGAGTCTCAGTTCAGGGTCACTCGGGAATGGAGCCTTTAGTCCATTAGTCCGTGAGGACATTTCCTTCCTCCCCTCAGCCTGTCAGTTGTGTTAGGAGAAAGGGCTTCCCTGGTGGCTCAGGTGGTAAAGAATCTGCCTATAGTGCCAGAGACCCAGGTTCGATCCCTGGGTTGGAAAGATCCTCTGGAGAAGGGAATGGCTACTCACTTCAGGATTCTTGCCTGGAGAATGCCATGGACAGAGGAGCCTGGTGGGCTACAGTCCATGGGGCCGCAAAGAGTTGGACACGACTGAGCAACTAACCCACAGCGGAGAAAGTAGGCAACTCAGAAGGAAGAGGCAGAAAGGCTTACCTCCTGCTGCTTAGCAACTAGCGAGTTCAGCCTGCTCTCTGACAAGGTTTCAGGCGGTGACTCTCACGTCCATGACCAGGTTCCTTTTCTAGAAATTACTCCCTCAGGGGGCCTAGGGTGACGCCTAGCACATGGACCCTGCGAAAGCTTCTGAGAAGTGAAAGAACTCCTCGTGTAAAGGATTCTCTCAAGCTTTCAGTGAGCTCTCCGTTGTCTCCTGTAAGGATGGAAGACATGCGAGCAAGCCCAGTAAATCCAAGCAGCGTCCAGGGAGCCCAGGGGACAGCTAAGAATCGGCGGCTACCTGCTTTTGCAAGGGCTCAGGGCAGCGCATTTAGAATCTGGGGTGGAACGTGGGCTATGGGGAGTCTCGTTTCAGCCTCACCACCGACCGACTCTGTGACGTGGACAGAAGCACGCGGCGCGGCGCCCACGGCCCCCGTCTGTGTGTGGCGGCGCTCCGGGAGCCTGCCGCTGCCTCCTTTCCAGAACTACTGCTGATAGACGCGCCCGTCTCTGAAGATCCCAAAGCGTGCTGTATCTCTGTACAGTGGGCTCACCAGTACGATCGTTGCCAGGCTCCCAAGCCGTCTCACAGCACTTCTGGGGAAAGAGGTGTGTGGGCTAGAAGGGCGGTGAGAGACCAGAAGCCCGGGGCGGAGCTGGCTGCCACTCTGCAGTCCTCCCACCTCAGGGTTGGACCGGCTCACACCATGTCCCTGGAAATGTGTCTGCGAGGAAGAGATGACCCAGAACCCGCTGTCCCCTCCGTCAGCCTCCATCCACCCACACAAGCCTGGGAGAGAGGGACTGGAACCCCACGTCCTTCCTTCTCGGGTTACCTCCTGGGCAGTGATAGAACACAGTGTTTTCGTTTTTGTTTTTAACCTGTCACCAGCAATTTAAAAAATGAACTCTACGTCATGACTGGGTATATCCATATATAAACCTAAAAAAAAAAAACTTAGGTAATATTTATCTTTTCGATTTGCAATACACTCTCTTCACTATTCTTTGCTATTGAAAAAAAAGAAAGATTAAAAAAGAAAGGCTGGGGGTGATCCTCTAAATGGGTTTCATGGCTCACTAATGGGTCACGACCTGTGGTTTGAAAACCCTTGTGCTAGATCCCACATCACTGCATGTCCTGAGGTGCCTCTGGGGACTGACTGGGCAGGTATAGTAAATCTGTGAAGTGGGGATTATTTCAGAATAGCCCCTTAAATTATATCACTGAGGTACAGAAGTTATTTGCATAGTCACAGTTCTGTAAAGAAATGTACCCTCTGCCTGTTCTCTTGAAGCATGCTTCACACTGCCTTTTGCTTTCTCACTTTTGGTAGCTGCACAGCTGCAGGAAATGCTTCACTTGCTTCTTCAGTTCTGTTGGAAAACTGGCTCCACAGGTTCAGTGATGAAGAGCTTGTTCAGTTTACTTCAGTCGCTCAGTCGCATCCGACTCTCTGCGACCCCATGGACTGCAGGCCTCCCTGTCCATCACCGACTCCCGGAGTTTACTCAGACTCACATCCATCGAGTCAGTGATGCCATCCAACTGTCTTGTCCTCTGTCATCCCCTTCTCCTCCCACCTTCGATCTTTCCCAGCCTCAGTAGTAGGGACCCCCAGTTCTAGGAGGGTGGCGCTCAGGCTCCCAGTGGGGAGGGTGTTGGGCACAGACCAGTATCCCCGAGTTTTCCTTAAGGGAATGTAAGTGCAGTTTTGCCAGTGTTCGTATTTGAAGAATTTAGAAATCCAGAGGGGTTTTTTTTTGTATAAAATATACCAATTTGGACACCAAATTCATGTTAAAACAGAACAAAATGAAACCAAACCAAAATGATTAGTGGTGTGGCACAGCCCAAACTTACCTGAAACTCGGTACGGCCTGAAAGTGGCCCACTATTCCACAGGCAGGGTTTCAGGCTGTTTCTCTGGGGCCCCACCCAGGTTCCCACTAGGCTTTCCATCTCCCGAGCAGAGGGCTCACCCAGAACCTGCTATTTCTGGCAAGAGAGATGGAGAGCTATACAGACAGAAGGCCACCTGAGGACATCCCTGCTCTCCATCCCTGGGGGCCGTGGTCTCTAGTTCCAACTCCTTCCCTGTGGGATGCAGAGAGATGCGGGAAGACCCTGGGCTACCCCAAAAGTGGGGCAGAGCAGGACGTGGGCTCAGCAGCAATTACACCGAATATGGAACTCAGCCCCAGTTTGGATGATGAGTGGAAAAATGGCAATGAATCAGCTTTCCCCCTAAGAGTAGCCTTATCATTATGGTTTCTGTCCAACTGAATCACTGCTGCTGCTTCCCCCGGTACAGGGCTTCAGAAGGAATGGTTCTGTTAAGACTCCTGAGGGTAACCGGAGATGACATTGCCCCTTCTGTAGCACAGGAAGGTGCTGGCCTGGGTGACCACCCTCCTGAAGCCCGTTCCGCTCCTCTGATCCCGGTTTCCATTCAAGCCCTCCTATTGCTGGTGACAGAGGACCGGGTCCTTCGGACAGCGGGTTTATAGTGTTCAACTTCACCACGACAGTCAGAGGCAGTGGTCCTGGGGTTTACCGTTCCTCTCTTGGGAAGAGTTATTTGCATTTTTGCAGAAGGTTCCGGGTGGTTCCAAAGTCACTTTTCTTGAGGAGGGCCTTCTCAGGCATCCTGCCTCCCAGCCATTAAGGCATTACCATCACCCTGTACCCACATGGATCATGATGATTGATTTCTGACTTAAAAGAATTCATAAAGAAAGCAAATACTCTGTTATCACAGAGATCGTCACACATACAGAAAAGTAATCTCCGTGTAACGCACGCTCAGATTCCCAGGAATTCTAATCCAAGCAGGTCACTACTGAGCCTCTGAGAAACCCTGGTCTTAAGTCTTCTAAGTAAGACTGGCTAAATGCTGACGACTGTTAAAGTTAAGATGTATTCCCCCTCCCCTAGACAGCTGATCCAGACATCTCTCACTGCTGGGCCCAGTGATCTGCATGTCTGACAAGCTTCCCAGATAGTTCTAACACATGTTCAGGTTGGAGAACCCGGGCCTCACATAAGTGTGTGAACAGGCTACCATCACTCACAGGGCCTTGCAGTCCTTCCCATGGGGGAGGCGAGAAGTCAGGCCTGAACTGCACGGCTGGTTCATCCCCTTCTGCTCAGGGGGAAATACATGTGTTAGCACAACAGCTCCGAACGAGACGACCGGCCTCAGTCCTAAGAGCATGCTCCCGTAAATTCATCAGTTAATTGTTGAAAGAAAAAGAAGGCACAGTATCATCCATACAGCTTTTGAGTTTCGAGCTTCTCCTTCAACTGAAGCCCTTGGGCTCAACAACTTAATTGGAGACTTGCTGAAAAAAGGACATAAGAAGGCATTACCATCATTGTCTCTCATTGGTTGTGGGCCTTGGTCTATAAAGAGGAATCCAGACAGATAGATCACTTGAGTTATTCTCATTTTACCCCACTATTGAAACACCCCTCCAGTGTGCCATGCACTCTGCACCACGCCAGTGCAGAGACTAGCAGGTTCTCATAAACTTTGTCTCTCTCTTTCTTTCAGGTCAGGAAGGAGGGCTTCTGGAGAAATAGAAGAGTATGTTTCCAGTATTCTTACAACATCCTGTGTGACCCTAGTCAGCCATGCGGTCTGTGTGGTCCTTCCTCATCTGTTCAGCCTTTGTTGAACACAGCATCCAACAATAGACAGTAGGGAGTGGGCTGGGCTTGGGCTGGAGATCAGAGCGCTGGTCAAGGGCTCACAAATGCTGCTTCTGCAGCTGACGGGCTGGACTCTGGCATTGATGTCCATGTCCTGTCTCCCACACACTGGTTCTTAGATGGTGCGTTCAGGTGTCAACAGTACTGACCCTTAGGTTCTGCTTTATTGATGCACATGGGCAGAAGTAACACCAGCCTTCTAATCCTAGCCTTCTCCCAGGACATACCAAAGAGAAGGAAGGCAGGTTTCTAGGCCAAGACGGAGTGTGCAGGGAGGGCCAGCAGTCTCACACCTGCAGTCGGTGTGATGCTGCTGGTGGGATGGTACAGCTTGTGCGCCTCGCACGGCAGAGCGACTGACGGAGCAGGCCTGACCAAGCTGGTGGAGGAAAGTGGGTCCAGAGGCCTTTTCACCTAGGCAAAGGGGTGGGAGCAGGCAAAATGGAATAGGTTGTTCCCTCCTGTGTCTGAAACTCACTTGCTCCTTTCTTTTCCTTCTTTCTGGGGGACAGCCACCGCCTCAGACAGCAGAGCCTGGACAGATCGGATGATGGAGGAGGTAGGTCAGAAGGGCTTCCAGAGGCGTCCCGGGGCGCCTCCCGGGCTGCAGCAAGGCGCCGCCGTTCCCCGGTTTATAGGTGCTGAAGCATCTCATTTTCACAGCAGCCCTACGAGGCAGTCCTGTTGTTGTCCCCCTTTTATATGTGAGGAGACTGCAGTACAGAGAGGTTCAGTCGCCTGTGGTCACAGGACTGAGCGTCACGCTTTACCTCTTTGTTGGCTCCGTTGTTCTTCCCACCCGGCTCTAAGCTCCTTGATCGTGGACACCGTGCCTTCTTTGTCTTTGCTTCTCTAGTGCACGGCACATCGCTGGTTAGAGGCCGAGGCTGTAAATGAGGGGGAAACCGCACTTCAGGGGCCAGCAGCATGTCACAGCTGAGGCGCGTGTTCAGAACTCGAGAAGAGAGAGAGTTTGTGTGTACCTTTCGCAGGAAACCCACTAGAGGGGAGGTTATCTTTAGGACCTGAATGATCAAAGCCTCTTTTTTACCTCACATATTTACCATTTCCTCAGTCTGTCCTTTTGGGTAGAACTCCATTTCCATCTAGTATCATTTTCCTTGTGCCTGAAGCGCTTCAGGTAACGTTTTATTTTTTTGTAGATCGGGTCCTCTGACAACAGATTCTCTCCGTCTTGTTCCTCTGAAAATGTCTTTACTTTTCACCAGATAAAGAATTCTGGGCTGACGACTCTGTTTTTCCTTTTAGTCTTTTAGATACTTAGTTCATTGTCCTTTGGCTTGCTTTGTCTGCTGAGAAGTCAGTGGTCATCCTTATCTTTGTTCCCCTGTATGCACTGTCTTTTTCTGCTGCTTCTAAGACTTATTTTTCCTTATCAGTTCTTTCCAGCAACTTGGTCATGATGGGCCTTGTTGTGGTTTACTTTGTGTTTATCCTACTTGAACATCTCGAGTCTGTGGATTTATGGTTTTCATCAGATTCAGATAATTGTGGCCATTGTTTCTTTTGGTTTAGTTGAAGCATGGTAGATGTACAATATTATGCTGGTATCAGGTGTGCCATGTATTGATCTGATGTTTGCATGCATTAATGATCTCATGATAAATCTGTCCCCATACGAGTTATTACCATTTTATTGACCATATGCCTTATGCTGTACAGAACTTCCCAGTCCCAGTGGTTTATTTACTTTATCATTGGAAGTTTGTACCTCTTAATCCTGTTGCTCAATTTCACCCCACCCCCTGCTCTGGCAGCCACCTGTTTGTTCTCTGTGTGTATAAGTCTGTTTTTGTTTCGTGTTTGTTTTGCTTTTTAGATTCCACACATAAGTGAAATCATATGGTATTTGTCATCCTCTGTCTGATTTATTTCACTTAAACCTAATACCTTCCAGGTCCATCCATGTTGTCACAATTCATTTTTTCATGGCTGAGCAACATTCCACTGTGTATGTGTATATATATATATACATATATATGTTTGTGTGTGTGTATATATATATTGTGTGCTAAGTCGCTTCAATTGTGCCTGACTCTTTGCAACTCTGTGGACTATAGTCCACCAGGCTCTTCTGTCCATGGGATTCTCCAGGCAAGAATCCTGAAGTGGGTTACCATTTCCTTCTCCAGGGGATCTTCCTGACCCAGAGATCGAACCTGGGTCTCCTGCATTGGCAGACAGGTTCTTTACAACTAGCACCACCTGGGAAGCCCCATATATATATATATACAACTTAGCACACACACATACATATTATACACACACACACACACACATGTGCATACATGTATATATGTGTGTGTGTGTGTGTGTGCTGTGTGTTGTGTGTGTGTGTGCTGTGTGCTAACGCCATATCTTCTTTATCCATTCATCTATCAGTGGACACTTAGGTTGTTTCTCAAATCCCAGCCACCTAAACTTTCGCCTTTGTCTTCTCAACCCCGCCAGACCTCCCCGTGCCCCACTCAGGGTTCTCTAGCCTATACCAGTGCCCGGGAAGCATCTCTAAGCTGAAGCCAGGGTGACCACAAGGCCCACTTCATTCATTTCCCTGCCCTCAGGGATCTCAGTTCTGTGTTACCTCTTGTCCACTGTGTGAAAGCAGCTGTTTCTTGTATTTTTTCTAGTTTTCTGATTGTTTATAGCAGGAAGGCAAGTCTGATACCAGTTACTCTCTCATGGCTAGAAGTGGAGTTTCAAAGCCTTCTATTAACTAACCTTTGCATGTGGCCAAGGTGAAGGAGAGAATTGAATCTGTAGAACAGAGATGATTCTCTGTGCCATAGCTACCACACAGGATCAGTGAGAGTCATATAGGACAATTATGAAATATGCTAGGAGGGTGGTTTAAGTACAGATTCCCAGAGTTTGGGATGGACACGCGCACACTGCTGTATTTAAAATGAATAACCAATAGGGGCCTACTGTATAGTTCAGGGAACTCTGCCCAGTGTTGTGTGCCAGCCTGGGTGGCAGGGGGCTCTAGGGGGAGAATGTGCTTAGTGCTTAGTCGCTCAGTCATGTCCGGCTCTTTGTGACCCCATGGACTGTAGCCCGCCAGGATCCTCTGTCCATGGAATTCTCCAGGCCAGAATACTGGAGTGGGTAACTGTTCCCTTCCCCAGGGGATCTTCCCCAACCAAGGGCCGAACCTAGGTCTCCCACATTGCAGGCAGATTTTTTTACCATCTGAACCACTGGGGAAGCCCCGGGGGAGAATGGATACCTGCCTATGTATGGCTGAGTCCCTTTGTTGTTCACCTGAAACCATCACAACACTGTCAATTGGCTACACCCTAGGACAAAATAAAAAGTTTAAAAATACAGATTCCCAGGCCACTGGCAAAGCAGAAGCTGGGGCTGGGGCCCAGGGAATCTACATCAATTTAAGTGAGCTCTTCAGGTAAATATTCTGCACACTGAAGTTTGGCAGCCCTGCTGTGATGCCCCCAAAGCCAGGACGAGGACTGGAGAGGGAGGCGTCTGCACAGGTCCTTCTGTCTCATCTCATCCCAACGGGGTGTGAAGGTAGAAACGCTCAGTTCAGTTCAGTTCAAAGGTAGTCGCTAGAGGTCAGGACTTGAGTCTGCACTCGCTCTAGGCCTGAGTCTCCTCCCATCATTCTTGAGCGCTTTCATTGCTTTTCCGTTATCTCTCATCGACAGGCTCATTTATTTTTGCCAGATATCCCCCCTCGGCTCTTCTCACTCAGTTCCTCTCTGCTGCCAAGCTACTCCACCTGCTAGTAATTCCCAGTGGCGCTGGTCAACAAGGTACCCTGCACTTCTGTCCCCAGAGTCTGTCTTCCCAGGCGTGTTCCTGGGACGTCCTCTGCTGCCGCTACAGTGACAGCTGTGATGCTCACTGATTGGTGGCTTCTGCCACACTTCAGGTCGGCCTGTCCTCAAAGACTGTTGTTTCAGCCGTTGGTTACACAGGGCCACAGGGCAACCACTCAGGAGGATGTGCCAACAGACTCAAGGAGGCAAGATCCCTACTAGATGGTCAAGGTGTGCTTGGAAAACTGTGATGCTGATGACACTGGGGTGCTCATTGAATTCATGATCTGCAGAGAGTTGATTCAACTGGAACTCTTCACACCTCTTCCCACCCTAGTTTGGACTTCTTTTCATCTCCCCGCAAAGGACTTCTGAAATCCTACCTTCTCCATTTTTTTCTTTTTTCCATTCTTTTCAATTGGGAGAAAAAGAAAGTGTTAGTCACTCCGTCGTATCCGACTCTTTGCAGCCCCATGGGCTGTAGCCCGCCAGACTCCTCTGTCCATAGAATTCTCCAGGCAAGAATACTAGAGTGGGTTGTCCTTCCCTTCTCCAAGGGATCTTCCCAACCCTAGGGGTCGAACCCAAGTCTCCCGCATTGCAGGCTGATTCTCGACCACCTGAGCCATCAGGGAAGCTCTCAGTTGTGTGAAAATGCTCCATTTCAAGGAGAAACCATACCACAGCAAAACCCTCTGAATACTGAAGTTTACATACATCACACGTGCATCATTAGAAGGTGGTGCTGGGTGCCATTGTGGCGTCATCACGTTAGACTCAAGTTGTTGCAGCTTTTGGCGTCTCCATACGCCGTTTGTCCAGACCTGCCATTTGACGTGTTGAGAGGTTGAGGCTTAAGGACTACCATACGGAGTCATCGGGCTGAACAGGGGCTCTGGTCCTCTGACTCCCAGGGGAGCTTCCCGTCCTCGTGCCGTTTTCTCTGCCAGCACCACTGCCATCGCCAGCACTGGCAAACGTTTGCCATGTGCCAGCTATCGAGCCTTTAGTGTTGCACAGTTTTTTCTCATCTAATTCTCAAAACAAATCTGTGGGAGAGTTCTTTTTTTTAATATCAGTTTTATTGAGGTCTGATTTGCATATGATAGACTGTGTTCATGCGAAGTGCACAGTGTGAATTTTTACAGCTGTGTGTACCCAGTGAAACCTCCACCACCATCAACGTACAGAACATTCCCATCACCTCCGGAAGTTACTCTCGTTTCAGTCCATCCTCCCTCTGCCCCGTCTCTAGGCAGCTGTGATCTCTTTTTTTTGTCATGATAGAGTGGTTTGTAGTTTCTAGAATTTTATGCACTGAATCATACATATGTATACTTTTGTGTTTGACTTTTTTCACTCATTAGAACGATTTTGAGATCCATCCAGCTGGTTGCATGTATCATTACCCAGTTCATTTTTATTGATAATATTCCATTGCATGGATACATAGCACATTTTGCTTATCTTGGTTATCTATTCACCTGTTAAAGGACATTTTAATTGGTCATCATCCCCGTTTCACGGATAGGGAGACTAAGGCAAAGAAAGGCAACCTTGCCGAAGGTCACACAACTAGTAAGTGACAGCACCAGGATTTGGAAGGCAGCTGTGTTCACCATGTATTACTAGCACAACGCAGCCCAGCACCAGGATTTGAATGCATATCTTGACCCCAGAGTCCTTGCTCTTGGCCTCTGGGCTCTAAGAAATAGCCCGAGCCTCCGCTGTGTTGGCATCTCCTTGCGCAGGTCGGTTGTGTCAATGTCAGCATCCAGTGTGTAAGATGGAGTGCTGGCATGATTGATGAGACGCCTGATGCAATCCCATTAAGGAAGGAGAGAAGAAAGTTGCTGTTTTCAGAGAATACCTCTGGTATTTTTTTTCCCCTTCATAAACTTGGAATGTGAAATTTGTGATTTGACCTTTATTTTGGCTCCGTGAGTTTGAAGCAAAAAAAAAAGCCTTTCTTGTCAGAGTACACTTGATTTTACCTTCTAGGAGGTATGTCTCTGCCCTGGCATAAATCTGTTTTCCATGCAGTTATCCCTGAGTCCTTTAATGGAAAATCAGTTCATATGTTACACTTCACACTCGACTTAGTCCATTTCACTGTATGTGAATGTTTAGAATCTATTTTGCTGTAGGAATCATATGTTACATATAACTAGTCTCTAGAATTATCTTTGCTCAGGGAATTACTTGGTTGGCTAGTTAAGGCTGCTCCTTTGAACTTAGAATAACCAGTGGGTGGGGAAACTCCATGAATGATTGCCCTGAGCCGGCCATGGATGCTCATTCGGCAATGGCACTAAACAGATCTCTGGGCACCTGTGAGGAAACCTGCTGGTTCCCTTGATATAGTCACATCTGGGGGGCTTCTCTGGTGGCTCAGTGTTAAAGAACCTGCCTGCCAATGCAGAAGACACGGATTCAGTCCCTGGTTTGGGAAGGTCCCACATGCCTTGGAGCCGCTGAGGCCGTGGGCCTCTGCTCTAGAGCCTGGGCGTTGCAACTCCAGAGCCCACGTGCTGCAGCCCCTGAAGCCTGCACACCCTCGACCCCGTGCACCGTAACAGGAGAGCCCTGCACACTGCACCTAGAGAATAGCCCCCTGCTCACTGCAACTAAAGGAAAGCCCACGCAGCACCCAAGACCCAGCACAGCCAGATATAGAAGTACGTGTTTTTAATTAAGAAAATCACATCCGGGTTCTTTGAGGTCACCAGTGAGATGTATTCTCACCTGGGAAGGGGCTACTCGTCTTCTGGTATTTGGTAGGGCTGCGTGATTGATGAGCCATCTCAAAGGAGACAATGAATCTCCAGGAATAGAAGTAAGGAGCCAAGGTCCAGGGCCTCCTCTGAGCATCTTGGAGATGAATCTTCACCGAGGAAAGCCAAGGGGTCTTCATGAAGCATCTCCTGTGGCCAGTGCTGCTCTAGGTCCTGGAAACAGTGGTGAGTGAGACAGCCCCTGCCCTCCAGGATTCTCTGATCTAGTGAAACACGCCTGGCCTTCTTTCCTCCTCTTCCTTTATAGAAGACTTTGAGGAGCCATGTCTCTTGAGATATATTTCTCATCATTCAGCCTCCCTAGATCACTCTTCAAAAAATGTTTCTGCTTTTGTTTTATTTTTATTTTTTTGACTGCACTGGGCAGCATGTAGGATCTTAATTTCCAGACCAGGGATCAAACCTGCATTCGTCGTACTAGAAGCATGGAGTTTTGACCACTGGAGTGCCAGAGAAGTCCTAGATCTCTCTTGATACCTGGTGCTCCTCCTCCTTCCCTGGGGAGGAAGCTGAGGGAGAGAAAAGAAACACATATTCTTGTTTATTGATGTTTCCCTCAGGCTTCTGAGGAAAGAGAACAGAAAAACAGAGAAAGGAAGGAGCTGTTGGGATGGGACATGTTTTTTGAATGAGAAGCAGAGAGTAAGTGCCGTGCAGAGGTGGTGTGGGGATCTGTTGGTTAACCAGAATGTATTGCAGAGGGACTGTTTGCAAGACCAAGGCAGGCTGTGAACTCAAATGTTTCTAGGGGCTTGGCAAATAATGTAAACACTTGAAACAACAGAATGGTAAGGCCTGTGGTGAGCTTAGAGGGGAGATGGCATGACCTGAAAGTTGTCAAATTGCTGTTTCAAATAATGACAGGTTTTAAACATCACTGTATGAACAGGACAAAATGCATCAGCAAGTTGGATTAGACCTTTAGGAAGTGATTTGTAAATCCTTCGTAAGGTCATGTCAACATCCATTGGATCATAGAAAAGCAAAGGAATCCCAGAGAAACGTCTACTCTGCTTCATTGACTACAGTAAAGCCTTTGACTATGTGGATCACAACAAACTGTGGAAAACTCATAAAGAGTTGGGAATAGCAGATCATCTTACCTGTCTCCTGAGAAACCTGTATGAGGTCAAGAAGCAACAGTTATAACTGGACATGGAACAGTCAGTTCAGTTCAGTTTAGTCACTCAGTCATGTCTGACTCTTTGCGACCCCATGAATTGCATCACACCAGGCCTCCCTGTCCATCACCAACTCCCAGAGTCCACCCAAACCCATATCCATCAAGTCGGTGATGCTCTTCAGCCATCTCATCCTCTGTCATTCCCTTCTCCTCCTGCCTCCAATCCTTCCCAGCATTAGGGTCTTTTCCAGTGAGTCAACTCTTCGCATGAGGTGGCCAAAGTATTGGAGTCTCAGCTTCAACATCAGTCCTTCCAATGAACACCCAGCACTGATCTCCTTTAGGGTGGACTGGTTGGATCTCCTTGCAGTCCAAGGGACTCTCAAGAGTCTTCTCCAACACCACAGTTCAAAAGCATCCATTCTTCAGCCCTCAGCCTTTTTCACTGTCCAACTCTCACATCCATACATGATTACTGGAAAAACCATAGCCTTGACTAGACGGACCTTTGTTGGCAAAGTAATGTCTCTACTTTTCAATATGCTATCTAGGTTGGCCATAACTCCTTCCAAGGAGTAAGCATCTTTTAATTTCATGGCTGCAGTCACCATCTGCAGTGATTTTGGAGCCCCCAGAAATAAAGTCTGACACTGTTTCCACTGTTTCCCCATCTATTTGCCATGAAGTGATGGGACCAGATGCCATGATCTTAGTTTTCTGAATGTTGAGCTTTAATCCAACTTTTTCACTCTCCTCTTTCACTTTCATCAAGAGGCTTTTTAGTTCCTCTTCACTTTCTGCCATAAGGGTGGTGGTGTCTGCATATCTGAGGTTATTGATATTTCTCCCATCAGTCTTGATTCCAGCTTGTGCTTCTTCCAGCCCAGCATTTTGATGTACTCTGCATATAAGTTAAATAAGCAGGGTGACAGTATACAGCCTTTATGTACTCCTTTCCCAATTTTGAACCAGTCCATGGTTCCAAATAGGAAAATGAGTACGTCAAGACTGTATATTGTTACCCTGCTTATTTAACTTATATGCAGAATACATCATGTGAAATGCCAGGCTGGATAAATCACAAGCTGGAATCAAAGTTCCTGGGAGAAATATCAACAACTTCAGATATGCAGATGATACCACCCTAATGGCAGAAAGCAAAGAGGATTTAAAGAGCCTCTTGATGAAAGTGAAAGAGGAGAGTGAAAAAACTGGCTTAAAACTCAACGTTCCAAAAACTAAGATCATGGCATATTCAATCCCATCACTTCACGGCGAATAGATGGGGGAAGAGTTCAAACCGTGACTGATTTTATTTTCTTGAGCTTCAGAATCACTGCAGCCATGAAATTAAAAGACGCTTGCTCCTTGGAAGAAAAGCTATGACAAACCTAGAAAGTGTACTAAAAAACAGAGATACCACTTTCCTGACAAAGGTCTGTATAGTCAAAGCTATGATTTTTCTAGTAGTCATGTACGGATATGAGATTTGAAACATAAGGCTGAGCACCGAAGAATTGATGCTTTTGAATTGTGGTGATGGAGAAGTCTCTTGAGAGTCCCTTGGACAACAAGGAAATCAAACCAGTCAATTCTAAAGGAGATTAACCTTGAATATTCTTTGGAAGGACTGACGCTGAAGCTCTAGTACTTGGGCCACCTGATGTGACAAGCCGACTCACTAGAAAAGATCCTGATGCTGGGAAAGATTGAGGGCAGGAGGAGAAGCAAGTGACAGAGGATGAGATGGTTGGATGGCATCACTGACTCAATCAACGTGAGTTTGAGCAAGCTCCAGGAGATAGTGAAGGATGGAGAAGCCTGGCATGCTTCAGTCCATGGGGTCACAAAGTGCCATGACACAGCTTAGCAACTGACCAGCAATAAACAACCTAAGACCTTGGAGGGCTCTGCTCGAAAGGAACACTGAACTTTGTTGGGGAGACGAAAAATGAAAATCTATACAAGGATTAAGTAACTAAAGTAGCAGTGTAGTGAGTGGCAAAGTTAACAAGTGTTGTTTTATTAGTGATTTCCTTGTTAAATGCTGTGAACTCAGAAGAGGAAGTGATCCCTGTGGGCTGCGGGCCCTTCAGGAAGAAAGTAGAACTTGCTAGGGTCCTGTAGGCTAGATAGGATTAGGTTAGGCAGAGGAACATGTGCACAGCCTTCCACGGTAGTCTGCCTGGCATCAGGAGTGACTCCACTTGGAGGATGAATAAGGAATTTACTGTCCTCACTAGGAGAGAAGCTGGTTCTGCAGATCTAAGCCCTGATTCTGGGCCATTCTCAACGATGCATAGTCAACATCCTCATGTAAACCACCTTTCATGAAGTTTGAAGATTGCCAGTCATCTCATTTGCTGATTCTGGGTATGCTTGCAGCTAGAACTTCTAAAGTGCTTCAGGAAAGTTGGGATTCATGGATATATACAATAGGTGAGAATAGTAGACAGCTCTGTGCTCAGTTGCTCAGTCAGGTCCAACTGTTTGTGACCCTGTGGACTGTAGCCCACCAGGCACCTCTGTCCACGGGATGTTCCCAGCAAAAATACTGAAGTGGGTTACCATGCCCTCCTCCAGGGGATCTTCCTGAACCAGGGATCAAGCCTGTGTCTCCTGCATCTCCTGCATTGCAACTGGGTTCTTTACCACTGAGCCATGGGGAAAGCTCCGTAATGGACAGCCAGAGCCTCCAAATGATCTCAGGGTCCCCACATTGTGGGATGGCAAGACTGATCTTCCTTTTAGTGGCTTGATTATCCATTCCTATTCTTGGAATCAAGTTTCCAGTTTGCCTTAAGACCTCTAGATTTCTTCTGTTGTGGAAGGTTGCATGGTGTTGGAGAAAACATCAGATCTGGCATAGCATCAGATCCAGTCTCTGCAGGTGATAGTGGGCAAGTAATTCATTTATTCATTCTTTTAACCACCATTTGTTGAATACCTGCTGTATATGATGCTTGGGGCTGGGCAGTGGGGGCATGATGGTGTACAAGACATCCTTTGTCCTTAGCCTCATGCAGCTTACAGTCTAGTCGGGGAAGGGGATACTAAGCAAATAGTCACACAGTAAATGAGTATAGACAGATTGTAGTTGACTCCACTGAAGGAAGAGTCAGGCTGCCATGAAAGAGAATGATGTGGAGACCTGATTTGGGTTGGGTGATGGGGGAGTACCTCTCTGAAAAAATGGCTTTCAAACATCAAAATTTGAAGGACTTACAGAAGTTGCCAGCAAAACGGGGTGGATGTTGGGGGCTAGGGGAAACCTGGTAGAGGAGGCAGCAGGCACAGCGTCCAGTCACCTCTCTAATGCCAGAAGCATTCCCAGGGCTGTTTGAGCTCTAAAATCCAGCTCTTAGAAAGTGAACTCCGATGAATAATAAAACTTGAAAAAGAAACATTGAGCAGCACACAGATGGGAGAGAAGAATCCTTTGTCTTTAGAAAAGATGAACAGTCTTCAGGTTGAGAGAATCTCTGAAAACACAATTAGATACGGACTCAACTTTCAAAGAGCTTATCTCCTAGGTAAATTCAAATTAGGAAAGAACTTGGTTTAAAAAGAGGAAAGTCTCTGAAAACAGGAGCTTTAAAAAAAAGAATTAGCTCTTTCTTACGTGTAATCATTGCATCTTGGTGTAATCCAGAACTGCAGGTGGAATTTTCAATAACTTCCTGGCAGCTCCCATGCCTCTGGGGCATGCCTCCTTCTCACCCGAGAGGGTGGCACTCTTTGTATCCTGGGGTCCAGTTTTGACAGAATCAAATACCTCAAAACCTCAGGAATAATAAATCCCATAGCCAACCCAAAAGTGTAATTCCTAAAGGACAGGCTGAGTTGAGCCACTTTTAGCCAGGGGCAATTGGGGACTAAATTCTGCGACTATAACAATCTGGATGATCTGAGAGCTCTGAGTTTAAGAGTAATTGCTCAATTTTCTATCCATGTCAACAGGGAAAATAGGTAAAAGTGGCTGAACACATCCCAGCAATGAGGTTGGATGAGATGTGAGATGTTGGACTGTCAGCAGAATTAGAAGAACGCTATCTGTAGTGGGCTTGCTCTGTTGCCCCTCTCCCTGTTCATCTCTGTCCCCAGGCTTTCTGTGGCTCTTTTGGGCTCTTTCTCATTCCTTGCTTAATTCTGCTGCCATATCTTTCATCCATTCTCTTGCAAACAGCAGTCAGTCTAAGCCCAAGCAGTTTTCATGTGGAGAAAGAAAAGTGGAAAGAATTCTTTTGGTGTAGATAAATTGGAACCCTGATGTCTCAATTCTTTTCTCTTGCTTAGTCAGAATGTTCCATTATATTGGCAGTCGCTCCTTAAGCTTAACACAGTGCATCCGACTTCTTAGGTGGTACCCAAACCTAGTCCCTTTGCCTCCCTAATTTTATTTGTTTATTTAATTTTGGGCTGCACTGGGTCTTCATCGCTGCTTGCGGGCTTCCTCTAGTTGCGGCGAGCAGGGACTCCTCTCTAGTTGTGGTGCGCAGGCTTCTCATCGCTGTGGCTCCTCTTGTTGCAGAGCGCAGACTCCAGAGCATTTGGGCATCAGTAGCTGTGGCACATGGGCTTAGTTGCCCCACAGCCTGCAGGATCTTCCTGGACCAGGGGTCAAACCTGTGTACCCTGCATTGGCAGGTGGATTCTTAATCACTGGGCCACCAGGGAAGTCCTGCCTCCTTGATTTAAAAAAAAAAACAAAAAAAAAACTATTCTAACCAGGGTTCCTTTCAGCTAAACACAGAGCAGGAAAGAGGGCAGGGGTGGGGGGGGGTGGGATTCATTAATCCAAGGAGTAACTGTCCTGTCTGCTATCTCTGCCTTGTTAAACTTGCCATTGTTTATAGTATAGTATGTATGGGATTGGAAAAAGAAGACCTTCTTAGAGGAAAATGGGATTGATAATTAATGTGTGTGTTTACCAAGAGCCAGGCTTTGTGTGGTTTTCCCTGCAATACTTTAGCCAGTCCTCAGCATTTCCATGAGGAGACACTGTGATCATTACCCTTTTCCAGGGAAAGAAATTGAAGCCTTGGGAAGTTAAATAGCTAAGAGGTCACATGACTAATAAGCAGCCATGTGCTGATTCAACAACCAGCTCTCTGGGGCAGGGAGGGGGCAAAGTCCTCGCTGGGTAGGTGGCACATTGGTAAAGAATCCGCCTGCCAGTGCAGGTGACCCAAGAGACTCTGGTTCGATCCCTGAGTCAGGAAGATTCCCTGGAGGAGGAGATGGCAACCCACTCCAGTATTCTTGCCTGGAAAATTCCATGGACAGAGGAGCCTGGTGGGCTACAGTCCATGGGGTCGCAAAGAGCCGGATACAACTGAGTGATTGAACACACACATACTCCTACCAAGACTGGTTTCAAGGTCCCAGCATGACACCAGTGACCACAAAACTGGGAAGAGATGAACAGTAGCAAAACCAGCATATTGTATTTCCATCACACCAGTCCATTGGATGGAGAGGGAATAGCAACCCACTCCAGTATTCTTTTTTTTTTTTTCACTCCAGTATTCTTGCCTGGAGAATTCCATGGACAGAGGAGCCTGGTGGGATCCATGGGGGAAAGTTAAGTCCATAAGGTTGCAAAGAGTCGGACACGACTGACCAACTAAACACACCGTCCTTTGGATGTAAATAAGTTCATAAGCATAGGTAAAGTAAAATGCAGTAAAACTTAGAAAGTGGCAAGTTTTGAGTATTACCATTGTTTTTAATATAATTAATTATGCTGTGTTGTGTTCTGCTTAGTAGCTCAGTCATGTCCGACTCTGCGACCCATTGGACAGTAGCCAGCCAGACTCTTCTGTCCATGGGATTTTTCAGGCACGAATACTAGAGTGAATTGCAGTTTCCGCCTCTAGGGGATCTTTCCAACCCAGGGATCAAACCCATGTCTCCCGTGTCTCCTGCATTGCAGGCGAATTCTTTACCTGTTGAGCCATCAGGGAAGCCCTATTTAATTAACTCCAGGAGATAGTGAAAGACAGGGAAGCCTGGCATGCTGCAGTCCACAGGGTCACAACAACAATATATAATTTAATCTTTAATAATGTTTCATGTATAACAACCTGCGTGCGAAATTCTCAAACATTTTAGTCGGCCGGAACTGCTCCAGAACATCATCGCTAGTAAATGACAGAGCTGAGGCTGGGACGTGGCCTTCATGACTCTGAATCATCTGCGCTCAGCACCTTCCTCTTCACTGTCAAAGCTCTAGGTTCGTTTCTCCAGCCTGCTTATCCGGGAAGCTGGCCTCCACTTATCTTCCCAGCGCCCTGTTGGAGGTTTGCTCTCCTTTCCTGGTTCTCAGATTAACCTGCTGGCCCCTGTCCTCAGCTCCGCTGATCCTCTCTCTGTGAAGTCTTGTCAACACCACCTGGGCTGAGTAGAGAAAAGCCAGAGAAGCTAGGTCTTTAAAGCTGTGTGACACGAAGTAGAATCTTCAGGTTGGACCATTCCTCCCCCATCTTATGTTTTATTTTCTAGCAAGTCCATTGGGATTGCTTTTTTATTATTACATTTTAAAATGTTCATTTGTTCATTCAGTCTTTGTTGCAGCAAGATCTTTAGTTGTGGCATGTGGGATCTAGTTCCCTGACCAGGGATCAAACCCGGGCCCCCTGGATTGGGAGCAGAGTCTTAGCCACTGGACCGCCAGGGAAGTCCTGAGATGGCTTTTAAATGGGGAATTCTTGTGCCTTTGCTGGGTCTTCCGGAGAGGAGCTCCTGTTTTAGGGTGAGAGGAGAGAGTCTTGTGAAGGTGGAAGGATGAGCACCAGGGAGTGTGGGACAGTTAGAAGAACAGAGACCCCACAAGACGCTCCCTAGGCCGTGGAGGGCTCTCCCACCAGCCTCATCCTTGAGACGCAGCTGAGGGTGAACAAACTGAAGTCACGGAGACTTGGGACATCACAGACACCGCATGGGACATCAAAGATTCCCCAGTCAGGGCTGTCGGATTGTAGTGCAAATACTGAGCTGAGTTCGCTGTGGACCACAGGAGGAATCTGTGTAGGCTCATTGCATTAGAGAAAATGAACTTTCCATACAGCGATTCTCCTTTTTGAACATTTATTTGTTTACTTTGGCTGCATCAGGTCTTAGTTGCAGCGTGAGGGATCTTACATTGGCCTTCATTGTTCCATGGCCTTTGGGACTTTTGCTCCTCGAACAGGGACTGAACCGAGGTCCCGGACACTGGGGGGTGGATTCCTAACCACTAGACTACCAGGGAAGTCCCCTATACAGTGATTCTTTAAACAAAAGACCCAGCTTGCCTTACAGACACGTAGGTGGTGTCTGTAGCTGGAGTATTTGGGAAGACTGCTCTACAAGCCAATGTGATAGTAAGGTGTTTTTTAAAAGAGATATATTCCAGTGGACACCCCAGAAATAAGGATGCCTTTGAGATAGAAGGCCTCTCATTTTGGTGATAAGGAAACTTAGGAGCAGAGCTGACAAATAACTGCACAGTGTCAGCAGGTAAGGTGCAGACCTGGGACCCGGGTTTCCTGACTCCTAATTGGGTCTACCCTCTGGTACAGCTCTGCAGAGCAAGAGTCTGGATTTGGTTCTTCCGTGATAGACAGTGAAAGCCACACTCCTCGTGGGAAAAGAGAAATGAACTCTAGTACATGGAAACTCTTGAGGCCCCAGTGGCTGACTTCACGGCTCCCCATTCTGGGTTTGGCCAGGGCTGATCCCCAGAGCCAATGAGATACCAGAGAAGTTACAGGGGACTTGCCTGAAATTTCATTAATGCAGCAAGAGAAGTTGTTTTAACTTGGTTTTGTGTTCAAGGTCCCATGATCCTACCATGGAGAAAAGCATATGCCATCACAGAGTAGCTATCAGGGAGTTGATGGAATGTCTTAGCTCAGCAAGCTTAGTAGAGACTGTGGCTCCGTTCTCTTGCCTCTCAAAAAGGCAGTGTCAGGGAAGGTTTTGCAAATGGAGTTAAGCTTGGACCAGACTTTGGTTGTTCTGCTTTGTCCCCTCAGTTGTCCCCTGCCTCCCCTGGTCCAGCTACAGAGCACAGCCCGGTGTGTCGACCAGACCTCCCGCTCACAGGCAGAGCTGGAGCAGCGTGCTCCCCTTGGTGGTCCCCTGCCATCTCTGGGTCACACCAGCCTTCCCAAACCCTCCATCACAAACGTCACTACCCATATGCAGTTGACAGTGACCAATCTCTGGGACTCCCTTTTCTTTGTTCATGCGAGCAGCTATCCGGGATGTCCCTGTCTGAAGAAGTGGGGTGGGCAGGATGAAGCAAGTCTTGGGCCACACATGCACGACTGTCGTAAACGAAGCAGCCTGTATTGACCTTCCTCCAGGAACACAGGGGAAGTTCCGTCAGCATCCCTTGGTGCCGTAGTCTGTTTGGAGGAATGTGATTAATAGTAAATCTTCCAACATTAAGCACTGACAAAAGCAAAAGAGAGCTCATCCTCCCTGAAACAGCTATAGAGACCTGAGTATTTATTCTGTAACTCCTTATGTTCTTTCCCCCCTGAATACAGAAGACAGGATGGGGTGGGACAAAGCTAATCCCATGTAGCTGTGTGAGACAGTCCTAGGTGTGACTGTGAGCCATGGTCCAGCTTTGGGGAGAATCACAGGTCCTTCTCCACACAGCTGTGAAGGGAATCATGGATGAGGGACAAAAGGAGATGAAGCCATACTGGTGAGAACCACTGCCCCGGGACGAGTTAGGCTCCTTAGATTTCTATGTGATTAGAAAGAAATAGAGGCTCGATGCCGTATGACATCTGTTGCAAGCAATGGGGACTACAGAGAAGGGGTGTGGTATTCTCTGCAACAAAGAGAGACAAGTGGATTTGTAGAAGTTGCTCCAAATAGTCTGTAACTGAAGCCTCAGTCAGCTGTGGCCTGGGGACTGTATTCTCTGAGCAGGGCCATGGTGCCCTTACTCGTCTTGAAGTCTGATGGTCAGACAGCACTTAGGTGAGATGGGAAGGAACAGGCTTGATTGTGCATCTGAGGTTGGGACTCAGCACATCACTTGGGCCTCAGTGGGAGAAGTCTTCCCTTCCAACACCTGGAGATAGCAAAGCCTAGGTATAGCAGAAATCCAGGGGAGCGGTGATAGGGGACCCTCTTACCTTAGCAAGAGATGAACTTGGTATGGCCAACTGGTAGGGTCTTCCTTTCCAGTTTCAGGTCCTCCCAGCTTTCTAAACATGCCCAGATGTCCACCGTGTGCGTGGGTGTACTCGCCTATATGTACGCTCACGCAGGAGGGCAGATATTGAGAAAATGATTCCTGAGTCCATAAGTGTAGTTGACGGACTGGGTTTACCTAAAAGACCCTTTAAGAGAAAGCTCTTGAAAGATGATTACAGAATTGAGACACCATCATTTAAAAGTGCCCGAGGCAAACGCCTTTGAAAATTGCAGCAGCGGAGGGACGGAGAAAGAACCAGGCAGCCCTTGATTGTTGGGCTGTTCCCTCAGGACCTGTCGCCCCCCCCCGCCCCCCCTGTTTCGCATCTGATAAGAGAGAGAGCAGCGGTAAGACTCCTCATCTATCTTATGAAAATCCGATTCGGAATGGCTGTGATCAAAACCAGCTGGCTGTCACCAGCAGTGGCCTTGCACGGAGGAAACCGCTCAGAAGCCGTTCTGTATGTGGGGGTGTCACAGGTGGCACCGATCAAAGGAGCATTTTTTTAATAAATATATATAAGGAAAAACACAAAACCTAAGGATTTAGAATAAAAGCAGTGGAGTTTGTCTTGTTTTTTTTCAGCATAACACGAAGAGGATGAAATAGAATCAGATATTCCGGGTTTCTAACACACTTCTAGTGGAGGCTCTGAGAAGGCCGCTCTCTGTCACATTCATTCCGTATTCGCTTGTCTTGGGCCTTGTTGAAGAGAGCGGAGAGGTCCTCCCTTTTCCTTCCCTTCCAGCTGTTTCATCCCTCATCACCTTTAAAGGCCCTTACCCCTCCTCATCCTTAACACGTCTCTCCGGATCAAGTGAGAGCTGCTAGAGTAACTGGGAGCCTCCCTGTTCATTGTTTTCATTCCCTTCAACTGGTAGTAACCAGTGTATCAAAAGTGAAGTCACTCAGTCATGTCCAACTCTTTGGGACCCCACGGACTGTAGCCTACCAGGCTCCTCCATCCATGGAATTTCCCAGGCAAGAATACTGGAGTGGGGTGCCATTTCCTTCTCCAGGGGATCTTCCCAACCCAGGGATCGAACCAGGGTCTCCTGCATTGTAGGCAGACGCTTTACAATCTGAGCCACCAGGGAATTGATATATAGCATTCGCTAGAGGTCAACCCTCTCAGGTGACACTGGGCTCCTTCCCCGCGTTAGGCTCCTGGGCTGAGGAGCTTTTCCCTGTGGAGAACCATCATTGGGTCTGCTTTGTGTCTCAGGAACACCACCTTTAACTGCTGCAAAGGGTCAGTCCTGGGTGACTACCCTTTGCGTGGTTGATATGGACTCTCCCGTGGCCCATGGCGGACTGGCTGGGATGACGGGGCAAGTCTCCTTCTAGGGTGTCCCATTTGAGGCTCCTTCTGGAATGTGTTGCTGTCCCCCTGCAGGTGATACGATGAGGCCGGGCCTGCATGCCCGAGGCGGGCCACAAGCTGAGTCACCACTCAGCACAGCCTCCCATCTGCCTGCCAGCACCACACCCACCGAGACCCGGCTTGTCTCAGACACAGACTCAGTCCCAGCCCTGTCTTCCTAGCCCATCGTCAGCCAGGACAGTTGCCACAGCATAGGGGGCTGGATGCAGCAACCAGCTCCATTTTATTTTTATTTTTTTTAGTTTTTCTTGGACTATAATTGCTTTACAGTATTGTGTTGGTTTCTGCTGTACAACAGAATGAATCAGCCATATGTATACATGTATCCTATCCTCCCTTTTTTGGTCTTCCTTCCCATTAAGGTCACCACAGAGCACTGACTAGAGTTCACTGTGCTATACAGCAGGTTCCCATTATCTATTCTGTGAATAGTAATGGGCTGATATATATGTCAGTCCCAGTCTCCCCGTTCGTCCTACCCTCCTCCCCCGTTGGTGTCCATACGTCCGTTCTCTACGTCCCTGTCTCGATTTTTGCTCTGCACGTAGGTTGAACACCAGCTGTTTTGATGTTCTTCCTGAGGTCGGTGATCTCTTTCCCCAGCAGCATGAGGAAGGGGGTTGGTTTGGTAGAAGCACGGAGACGTCTCAGCATATATGGGATATGGATGAAGCCCCCCACGTCCCCGGCCAGCCAGCCCCTCAGGAGACGGGCATCTTCTTTCTGTCCCTGGCACCGATTTCCTCAGGGACCTGCTTGTGCACCTTTTGCTCATAGTCAGAACCTGTTTCTCAGCCCGCGCAGCAGGCCCTCTGGCCAGTAGTGTCACAGTGTTCAGCCTCTCTTCTCTGAAGGCCGCCTGTCTCCTCCCGGCCCAGTGGCCGAGCTGGGTCAGGCGGACTCACCGGGGACCGATCTTCGTGAAGCAGACCTGCCTGGGACCCGCAGGTGCCTTTTTGCCCTGGAACCCGAATCCACCCAGGGACTGCGAGGGCCCGAGCTCCTCTGAGAGCATCCCCTCCCCTGTTCCTTCGCGTGTTTGAAGCCTGTTGCCTATGCTTTCCCCTTTTCTTCTCCCTTTAAAAAAAATGCTCCATTTTTTCACTTAGAAAAAAAAATTATTTATACGATTGAGATCCACTAATTAAAGCCATTTTCTGGTATTTGGTTACTGGAGCGTTTGATGTGTCTCTGACAAGACCATGAAATGCATGGAGTGTCCACGGGGACAGAATTTGCTGAACACGGCTCTTTGTAAATGAGGGGACACAGTGTCGCAGCAGCTCATGAATATGAAACGCCCATGATGCCACCTCAGTGGGCTTGGGAACACAGATGAATCCTGTCATGTGCTAAATGAGACCAATTTCTTTCACTTAACTTCATCTTCAATCAGACCTTCTTCCATTTGCCTGTTTAAAATTCCCCATACGTGATGCAGAAGGTAACAGCATTCAGTAAAACAAAGTTTTGCAGCTGCAGAGAAAAATGATAATAATCTCGGGCATAAAGTTGCCATCTCCTAAAAACGTGGACATTCTTTCGAAAGCTCATGAGCTCTGCTGAGGGTCTGCTGACTCTGAACATACCATTGGGGGTTGTCTTGACTGCTCCTCTTGGGGTGTCCCCCTGCAGCATATCAGGTCCCTTTCAGGTGGGTTGGTTGTTGAACATGGCTGTGCTTTAAAGGGTGGACCTGAGCCCTCAGCAGCCCACGAGCGCTCTGCAGTGGCTGGGGTACTGCCAGAGGAGCAGCTGCAGGGCTGTGTGGGTCCTCTACCCTGGGGAGCCAGGGTGAGGTTAGTGAGTGAAGCGAGAGGGACAGATGTCATCAGTCAGCATCTAGAAGGACCAGGCCAGGTAGGCCAACCCCAGTACCATTTACTAAGGCATCAAGGTCAGAATGTGCCAGAATTCAGAAGAGACTTCATGTAGCTCTCTAGAAACCCTGCTGGCCACAACTACGGAATCCCGTTCAGAAATCCCCAACCAAGAACATCAGCACAGAGTAGAAGCTAAAGAAACGCAGAGAGGAGCAACTCCCTGCCTGACCATCTTTGCCTGGATGGGACCAGGGTGTCTCCTTTGTCCTCTCCTTCCTCTGCAGGAGGATTTATGCTCCAGGGAAAGAGTCTGAGTGATGCTCAGGGTGCCCTCATCACAAGTGGAGTCCAGTCCAAGAAATACCTTCTGTTGTTGTACCAAAGCAAGCAGACGACAGCCAGATGTGAAGGCAGCTCATCAAAGTGATCTGGGGCCAGGGTTTTTGCAAAAGGCAGGCAAGCTTCTTGCTGTCAAGCCACAGGGGCTGAAAAGGATCCCACTGGGACTTCCTGGGTACTTAGCAAGTGCGCAAGTGTGATGGTATTATCCATAATGAATGGATTTCAGGGCAAATGGCAGCTTCTCACATCCTTGAAATCAGTCGTAATTGATCCTGCTGGTGTTCCCACATGTTTCTATTATTTACTTCAATTATTTATTTAAGCACCCCCCATTTATGTGGTTTCATCTGGTGGTTGGTCGGTAGGCCTGTCGGCAGACTGGTATACTAGTACCGTGATGGGTTTTCCATTTGGCAACCTCTCCCTTTGGAATTAGTTCCTACTATTGTGGCTGTATATTAACAAGCCTTTATTGGGACTCCCAGAAAGTGGAGTGGTAAGACTGGGGCATGCCAGAGATAAGAGGAAGCCCAGGGAGACTGGTGAAGGGCAGTGTGACCCAGCCTCAGGATGGAAGCCCAGGGGCCCGTCCGGACCCTTCCTCTGTAACTTTGTCCCCACTGCTCCGTCGTTTCTTGTATATGCACAGGCCCTTCCCAGCAGGCCTTGCAGCTCTCAAGTAAGGCAAAGCCTTTGCTATGTTGCCATCAAACCCAGGAAGGGTCTAAGGATGACTCTTGGTTGTTCTTGTGAAATGAGTCCTGCTTAAGCAACTCTGAGACTCAATAACACTTGTACTACAACCGGAATGATCTAGAGAAGATGAACATGGCATCCTTCTATGAGTGTGGCTTTCAGATTTGAGAGACATTTATTGATACAGTTCTGTTCAATTGTCCTTTAGTCTGCCCTTGTTTGGGAATACAGAAGTGACTGGGACACGGTCTTCAGCCTCAACTAGTTCACCATCTAGGAGGCAGGCTGAGGGCCAGGTCCATCCCGTGGCCTTGAATAAAGTATTATGGAAAGACGGAGTAGGAAGCTCTGAATTCTGCTTTTGGCTTCCCAGATGGTCTACAAAGGAAGGGAACATGTGTTTTGCTTATTCTGCCCATTTGTCATCATTCTGTAAGTGTACAGGGCTTCCCACTGCAACTTTTCCATGCTAATTCAGTCCGTCTTGGTTTGCCCCTAATGTGCCTCCGGAGGCAGATTCTTTACCGTCTGAGCCATCAGGGAAACCCATAGAATACTAGATGGCCATGTAAAAGGATAAGATGAAGCTGTATACTGAAAAGGAAAGATAAAAATCAGTCACAGAACCATGGATATGTAGCATGCCATTTGCAAACATTTTTAGAAGGACATACATGCTTTATATGCAGAAATTCTTTT
This sequence comes from Antilocapra americana, assembly GCA_007570785.1. Lineage (NCBI taxonomy): Eukaryota > Metazoa > Chordata > Mammalia > Artiodactyla > Antilocapridae > Antilocapra > Antilocapra americana. The sequence continues at coordinate 14,682,490 of ML664173.1, read as the reverse complement.
CAGTAACCGTATATGAGAAATGATTAATAGCGATCACCTCTAGGGAGACGGCTGGGGTTCATGTAAGGAAAGGATGTTTTCCGTCTTGTCTGTAGCATTTGAATTTATTGCCACATATGATGTTACTTTTACCTGGTGGCTCAGATGGTAAAGAATCCGCCTGCAATGCGGGAGACCTAGGTTCAATCCCTGGGTCTGGAAGATCCCCTGGAGAAGGGAACAGCTACCCACTCCAGTATTCTGGCCTGGGAAAATCCATGGACCGTACAGTCCATGGAGTCGCACAAATGCAGTTTCCCCACCATGTGGCTAATTGGGCACCACATGGGGCCCAGAAGCAGGTGAACAGCAAGTGAGACGGCTGGTATGAGAGGCTCAGAGCAAATGCCCAGCAGGGAAGGCCCGTTTTATTAAGGAGACCAAGTAGAAGAGAGTGGCAGGTGACCTTTGGGGGGCGCCCTCTCTGGGGACCAAGATCGAGGATGAGGGCTTCGCTCCCGGGGTGCAGGCGTGTCAGCCGTCTTGCCTCCCCAGCCCCTTTCCTGGGGGTGTCCGAGGTATCTCAGCCACCTCCTCCTCACGGCTGGTTAACGCCACGCGGCCAGCAGGGGAGGAAGTCTCTGGGCTGACGCCTGGGGCTCCGTTTTCCTCTCTGCTCCAACAGCCTTGTTGTAGAGAAGTAGCCAGTGGAGCGTATGGTGAGGGAGAGATTTAGCTTAGTTATGGTTCCTGGGAGGCAGAGGAATATCCGAAAGCAGAGGACCCTGAGTCTCCAGGCAAAATAAGGTGTCCCAGCTCTGGGCCGTTGTCTCACCCTCCGCTAGCCAGAGCGGCTTGAAGTCACTGCACCTGGGCGAAGAAAGCCTGAGGGCGGCACAAGCTGGGAGTCGGGGCTGAGTGCGGTTAAACTGCAGTGGGAAGCCTGCTCTGTCCATTCCTAGCTGCTCCATCTTGCTGAGCCTCAGAGTCGTCTGGAAAATGAGGCAAATGGGCAGGACTAAATGCGAAAATGAGGATAAAGCCATATAGCTTCTCTCCATGTTCAATGTTTTATCTGTCAGGCAAGTAAGAACAGTACAGAATATTTATTAGGTGCCCAGCATAGTGCTTAGTGTTTTATAAAAAGGGTCCCATGTATTCCTTACAGCAACATATGAAATGGGTGTAGTTATGATCCCCATTTTACAGCTGTAGAAACTGAGGCGTAGAGAGGATAAAGTCACAGAGCTAGTCTGTGGGGGAGCCAGGATGTGAATGCATCCAGTTTCTGCACTCTTAACCACCAGACAGGAGTCCTACCCACATGCTTAGCAAACCCACCGTTTCTGTTAACATTCTTATTGTTAGCAGCATGGAACAAAGTGAGACTAAAGTCAACAGAATGACTGAACTTTCAGTGGTGCTAGAGCAGATTCCTTTCTTTCCCTTATCGTTGCTATTAAAATCATATGCTTCGGGATGTTAAACTTGACACTCTGAATCAGACCGGGTCTCCAGTCCAGGCCTACAGGTCACGTTGCTGACTGCAGGCGTGGCTGCATCGTTCCGTGCAGGCCATTTTGTAAAGAAGCGGATTGCTTTCTCAAGCCTGCTTTCTTTTTCTAGGTTGGTTCATCACGTATGTGTGCGTGAGAGAGAGGGGAGTGGGACTCGTGGGGAGAGAAAGGGGCAAAGAGGACAGAAACTGCTGGGGACATGTCACGTACTCGTAAGCAAGCCCCTGTCTGTGACTGTAAATCAGAAACTGTAGAATGAGGAAGTTCTTTGAAATTTGCCCAAGACCTGCTCCACGGCCACCTGTTCCTCCCGGGCTGGGAGTTGGATGGCCGGACTCTGCGGCGACGAGCTCAAGCTGTCACTGCACTGGAAGGCTCCAGCTTGGCTCGGCCTGGCTGTCATCGCGGCTCCATCCCACTCCGGCGCTTCGCTGGGTTCTTTCGGGCACCAGGCTTCCAATTAGAGAGAGACCCCACTGTGTGGCCAGCGCCATCCGCGTCCCTCCGAGCGGCCCCTTTGCCAAGGCCCGCGCTGACCTCCGCTCTGGCGCAGATGGGGACAGCCCCACTGGCCTTCCTGCGCATTTGGAGAAGGGAGGCAGAGATGAACGGAGAAGCCCTTGGGGACCCAGAGTGGATCGTGGGCCGAAGTGCAGCTCCTCAGCGCTGGGAGAAGCTGGGCAGGGTTGACAGGACCCGGAGGCTGACATTGCAGAGCAAGGAAGGACTGGGGAAGACCCAGTCCTGAGCCTGAAGCTCAGCAAGGGGGGGCATTTTCTTACCAGCTTCTGAATATTCATCTCAGGCTGGGCCCCACGCCGAGCAGAGCCAAGAGTGGCCTGCTGTCTCACACTGGACCTGTCACGGTGCTGATGGCACATGGCGCGGCCAGCTTCCTCCCTGCCCGACTGCAGGGCCCACGCGGTCTCACCAGCCTGGGAGGCCCCTCGCCCCAGACTCAGGGACGGTGCCGGACTGGATCCGCTTGGAGCAAGCTGAATTTCTATTAGCATAAGAAATAGAAAATTAGAGAATTCCGTATCTAATTCTCTAGCAGGATAGAGAGATACCATCTAAGCTCTGAACAGCTTCTTTCTGGATCGAGGACTTGTGATTCATTATTTCGGGGCTGGTGTGAGCATCTTCTTTATCTCCCTTTTATCAGCCATTTCTTTTTATTTCATCCTTTTACTCACTGTCTTTCTCTGCCTGTCTCTTTCTCTCTGCCTTATTTTCTGTGTCTCCATCTCTCCCTCGCATGCTCTCTCTCTCTCTCTCTCTCTCTTTCCAGGTACAACATGTGTAACTCTGCCATTGGAAGGAGTAATAAAGACACCAGGCTGGGAACTGACATTTATATATACTCAGGCTAAGCTTGACTAGAACCATTGCAAAGTCTAAATAATAGCCTGAAAGTGGGAGGGGTCCTTTCCAGCTGCTCTTGGAATGCTTCTGTGTCTCTTTAAAAAAAAAAAAAAATGTTAATTTAGTCCAGAGAAGCAAAAAGGAAGGGTGTCTTCACTATTCTCGCCTCTCTGGAATTTTTCCTCCTTTTAATATTCGTAGTTGGTTTGGAACTTCCAGGACTGTCTCTCCCTGCTTCACCTTTTTTTTTTTTTCTCTGCCCCATCTCTTTTTATCTCTGTGCAGACTGGTTAAAACAAAGAAACCCCCTCTGCCAGTCAGTGATACTCACTGAGAGAAGGCAGTCCTTCTTTAGGGTGTTCGAGAAGATGGATGGTTTTTCTGCTATAAGCAAGTTGCCACTGTTAAGTGATGCTCCGTCTCTCTGTTTCTCCCTTTGCATGAGCTTGTTAGATTGATGAAAGGAATGGCCTCGTGTCAACTCCTGTGTCTGTATGTCCATCTCATACAGAGAATTCAGGAAAGAAGAATCTCTAGGAGACAGCAAGGGACATGTCATCTTTAGAATCAGCATTGTTTAGGCTATTAGACCTGGCCAGTGGAGACTCAGGCTTCCCTGATAGCTCAGTTGGTAAAGAATCCGCCTGCAATGCAGGAGACCCCAGTTTGATTCCTGGGTCGGGGAGATCCCCTGGAGAAGGGATAGGCTACTCACTCCAGTATTCTTGGGCTTCCCTTGTGGCTCAGCTGGTAAAGACTCCACCTGCAATGTGGGGGACCTGGGTTTGATTCCTGGGTCGGGAAGATCCCCTGGAGAAGGAAACAGCTACCCACTCCAGTAGTCTGGCCTGGAGAATTCCACGGACTGTATAGTCCATGGGGTCACAAAGAGTCAGACATGACTGAGCGACCTTTTCTTTCACTTTCACTTTCAATGGAGATTCTGATCCTGGACACTGCTGGGAAGCCAGGTCACATCATTAGGTGTAAAGTGACCTTGCAGATACAGGCTCAGGGCTGTGACGGTTGCGAAGACCAGGATGAGCTAACACACACATGGGCCTCTGTCGTGAGGAGGTGACCTCATGGAGACATCCGCCTGGTGATGCAGCGTGTTCCCCGCTCCTCTGTCTCTGACCGTGCCAGGCTCACTCAGCGCCTCTTTTCCTTCCTCTCCTTTAAGTGCTTCCCCCCAGGGCTGTCCAGGACTTTCTTCTCATCTCTTTACATTTCTCCTTGGAGAGCTACTCCCATGGCTCCTAACGTGGACCAAATGTCAGGACCACCCAGGAAGACTTTAATTCCTGCAGGTTCTGGGGTAGTAAAGCCCGAGATTTGGAAATTGTTGAAGTTCTGCCTTCGATTCTCATGCACACCTCAAGTCCAGTTCCACCACCCTGACCATCTGAGTGTCCATTCTACCCAAAGCCTGTAACCCTCACCGTGGACACGGTGTTGAAGGTGGTAAGTCATCAGTGGGGAAGCAGGCTAGATCCCCACTCATGCTGCTGACAGTTTTGCCTACCCTCTGGTTGCAGATATCCCTGTTATTCCAGACCTGGAGGAGGTACAGGAGGAAGACTTCGTCTTGCAGGTGGCAGCCCCTCCCAGGTATGTTGTATTCACCTGAAGTTGGAGGGAGGCTGGGGAACATGCCAGGTGCCATCAGCTGCGATGCTACCCCCTGGGGAGATCCACATGTCTCTAGCGATGGGCCCCATCCCAGAGTTCCCATTTTATTGCATGTTTTTCCCCCATTTTGGTCCTTCTCAGCTGCCTAGGAGGCTCTGGGGATGGCGGCCTGGCAGCGCTGCTGGCATCGGTTCCTGCCCACATTCTGTCTCTCCCACAGCATCCAGGTGAACCGAGTGATGACCTACCGAGACCTGGACAATGACCTCATGAAGTACTCAGCCTTTCAGACCTTGGTGAGTGGACAGCTGCTGCACAGAGGGGCAGGCTCCCATCGACATCCGCGGGGATTTCTCAGTTTCTCCCAGGCCTTGCAGTCCCTCCCCCGTGAGCCTCTGAGGCTGCCAGGCGGCAGTCCCTTTGCCGGAGACATCCTCCTTGTGTATTAGAGCATCCCTGGACCCAGCCTATTCCAGTGTTCTCAGGGCCAGTCTCCCCCATGCCCCTGCCTGCCCCCTTGGCATCGGTATATGTGCTGTGCCTCCCTGGTATTCACTTTCCCCCGAGGAGTGCCCAGCCCGTAGGACATCGTGGTGTCCCCCTCCAACTCTCAGTGGCCATGTGGTCCACGCACAAGTTTGCTGTTTCACAAGGTGTTCCTGTAGGCCTGGGTTTGGAACGTTCTACCCCTCTCAACCTAGTCCCCAGAGGTCGCTGTCCAAAGGCCCCTTGTGGTACACATACCCCCTTCCCCCCGCCCCCCGACCACGTTCACAGGATGGAGAGATTGACCTGAAGCTCCTCACCAAAGTCCTGGCGCCAGAGCACGAGGTTCGAGAGGTATGTGGCAGGGCAGATCCTGCCCCTCGGCCGTGAGCAGCGGGGCCCGAGGCTGACCTTGGCGGGAGGCTGGCCGTGCCTGAGGGGATGCCTCACCCCAGGATGCCTCTCTCGGCAGGACGACGTCAGCTGGGACTGGGACCGTCTGTACACGGAGGTGTCCTCCGAGCTCCTCAGCGAGTGGGACGCGCTGCAGACAGACAAGGAGGGCCCCGCGGGGCAGCCCGCACACTCCTGAGCCAGGGGATTGCTCTCCCTGCATGCACACACCTCCGCTCTGGACTCAAGGAAAAGGCCATAAACCTAAAAAAGCTCGCAAGTAGCTCAGGATTTTTATATATGGACAATTTTGTAATAAAAATATTTTCTCTTATAAGAAATTGCATCGTTCTGTGGCAAGAAATTGCTTTTGCTCTGTAGCCCTCTCTTCCAATCGTTTGCAGTGCCCTGTTGGAAAAATCCACCAGGAGGGAAGGAAGGCATCTTTCGAGCCACCAATGGGAACTCACCCCGTTGCTGAAGAGCAGGAGGGAAAGCTAGATGAGGAAGGGAAGGCTTTGTGCTCCTGGAAACCATTCACAGAGGCCACAGCAGCTCCAGGGAGCATCTTCCTGTGAACGCCTGGACACAAGGACGCGAGCGGGGGCAGGCAACTACCTGCTGGGGTCCTGGGGAGGGCCTGGCTGGATGCCTTTCTCCCTTTGGATGGTCAGTGACATTGGTGATGCTGCACTGTCTCCTTCGTGCTTTCAGGGCCGCTTAGGAGACAGCACAGCAGAAGGCGTAATAAGGTGACCCCATTGCCCATGTCAGGGCTTGATGGCTCTTCTGACAGCATGCCCCTTCCCTCCTGCTTCCTGCAACCCAGACCTGGAGCTCCCAAAGCACGTGTTTCCCTTCTGCACCCCCAGGCTCCCAGGGCCTCATTTCTGGTTCTCGTTAGCAGAGGGCAGCTCGGCAGCCCTGAGATGTCTGCAGAAACTCTCAGGGAAGCCCAGGCCTCTCCCCCAACCACCCCCAACCTTTCCGAAGCAGAGCTGTTTATCTCCACTGCTCTCCCCTACTCCAACATCATCACCGTCTATTTCCAAAGTGTGCTAAGATCTGGAGCGGAGCCCAGCCCTTGTTCGAAACAGAGACATCCCTTGTTTTTGTTTTTCTCTTTCTCCCCAAGACATCCCATCTGAGGACAGGACGTCTCCTGCCCGCTTCTCCTAGGTGCCGCTTTGGATCGGGCCCGTGCAGGCTGGCGGCTGCTGGCCAAGGCCCACTCCCGGCGGTGCAGAGCCCTGAGTGCTGCTCTCATCCTGCCTGGAAAGCCCTTCATTAAAATTCAGGAAAACAAAGAGGCTCAACGCTTCAAAAACCCACTGGGGGATGATTTTGTCTGACTACGGTGCCCTTCCCCCGGTGAGCCATCGGGCTCAGCTCGGAGCAGGCAAAGAGAATGCGAGTCTGTTAATTATAAACTCAGGGATTTAGGGGCTTTGGGGTCCCATCTCCTCCTTTTCCAGAGTCACACTTTTAGCCCAGACAGCCCCTCTTTGGAATAATTCCCATGGTCACTGAGAACTTTCCATTCGGGCTGGTTTTTCTTGAGCCTACAAGATTCTGAAACCCGAAGGCTGTCTATTTCTAGTACTTTAATCCCTGGCAAGTTCAAGTGCCTCTGGACCCTGGTAACCTTGGAGGTCTTCGGCCAACAGCTCATGCAAGGGCTGGGTTTTGACTCCCTCCCTTTACTTCTCAGACACCTTCTTTATGTGCCAGCCAGCCCACCCAAGACATCAAGGGCCTCCCAAGAAGATGATGCAAGGGGGCTGATAGACAAGCTTTGACAGGTACCCCAGGGTGGTTTTCTGAAGACATGGCGGGGTGCGGGGTGGGGGGGGGGTGAGGAGGCATGGAGGGGGTCTCCTGCATGTGGTGGATTGATGGGTTCCTTTCCAGTTTCTCCCAGATTGTCTCGTGTCAGAGAAGCCCCAGCCAGTGCCCAGCTAAATTTGGCATGGGGTGGTAGCCGCAGAGCAGCGGTTCATAGGCTGGGCCCTGGTGGGGAAGTTCATTCGTGAGATTCTGGTAACTATGTAGTAATCCATGCCAGGTGCTATTTCAGACTCTACAGACAGGGAACTGGACAAGCAAAATTCTCTTCCCTCAAAGCGCTTCTGTTCCGGTGGGGGAGATGGACCAGTAAGTAAAAGAGGATGTCAGATGGTCGTCAATGCTGGGGAGAGGATCTCAGCAGGCCGGGGAAGGGGGTGCTGGGCTCAGGGGTGTAGAGTTAGGTGGGGCAGTTAGGGGAGGCCTCACTGAGAAGGTGATGTGTGGGCAAAGATTTGAAGAAGGTGAAGGAAGGAGTGGGACTGGTACCTGGGGAAGCGTGTTCCAAGGAGAGACAGCAGTATTCGTGAAAGCCCATAGTGCAGTGAAGGCCTGGCTGCTTTGAGTAGCAGCAGAAGGCAGTATGCTTGGTAGGGAGGGGGCCCGTGGAGAGGAAATGCTGTGTCTTGCTGGGCCGGGGCCGAGCAAGAAAAGGCCTCTGCACCTGTGGGGTCCGCTGCCTCCAGTGACACGAGCACCCTCAGGCCTCCATGGGAAGGGTTAATGCCACACTGAGGGAGAGAGGAACCATGAGCTCTTCGGACATGGAATAGCGGTCTAGAGGCCGTGGTTGGCTCCCTCGGCAGATGGCAGCCATGTGTGACCCCTGCTTGGAATGCTCCCTGGAAACTCGTAGCTCTGATGAGAAGCCCAAGCAAGAAATCCATCTGGGCCAGCCTGTGGCTGAACCCGAGGTCATCTCTAGCCCTGATGATTGGCTCCTCTTTGCTAAACCCCAGGACACCCCCCAGACAGGCTTCTGGAGCTACAGACTCCAGATGGAAACCACTGCCAGTGCCAGTCCAGGGCTGTTGGACCACGGAGTGCTGTGGAAGTCAGGGCCTTTGGTGAGGGTGGCTCCTGGGAGCATGGGTGCAGGAGGCTTGAATGAAAGGATTTTCCAGATAAGGAAGATTTAGCATCTTTGCTCTGCTTCTCCAAGCAGTGCTATGCTTCCCCCTACCCAGGGTTGGGGTGTGAAGGGGGGAGGGAAAAAGTCAGTGGGGAAGGTGATGGATGGAAGGGGGAGGGGAGGGAGCCGTGTCCAAGAACACAGATTCTGGAGTCAGGCAGTTCTAGGGTCCAGGCCCAGTTCTGCCACTTAGTCACCGTGGGTCCTTGAGTGAGCTCCTTTCCCCTTCTGATCCTGTTTTCTCATCTAAACTGGGGATAATTTTAGGGTTGTGATGCCCAGTGAAAGCTGATGGTTGTTAGATTTTTGGAAACGAACGGGGTAGGAAAGGGAGCCTAGGGAAAATCACATTGGATATTTTATTGCAACAACAAGCACCTGCGTCTCGCGAGGGGCTCCCACCCTCTCTTCTTCTGCCTGCATCATCTCTCAGCCATGGCTCGATAATGGTTTGGCACTGGGGTTGTTTTGTTTTTATGGAAACTTTATTGAGGTATAATGTGCAGGCCTTAAAATTTACCCCCTGAAAGTATACAATTCAGTGATTTTAGTGAATTGATGGAGTTTTGCAACCATCACCATAATTCTGTCTCCAGAACATTTTCATCATCCTCTAAGGCTCCCTTGTGTCCATTTACAGTTAACCTCCTCCTCCACACCCAGCCCTAGGCAACCACTCATCTGCTTGCTCATTCTCAAATGGTCTTTTCTGAGCATTTTATATCAATGGAACTCATATGACATGTGGTCTTTTGAGTGTAGCTGTTTCCACTTACCGTATTTTCAGGGTCCATCCATGTCATACAATATGCCAGTGATTCATCTTTTGGATTACTGAACGCTCTTCTCTTAATATGGACACATACCATGTTATGCTTGACATTCCACAGCTCTTGGACATTTGAGTCATTTCTAGTTTGGGCTTAAGAATAAAGCCCCTGTGGACATTCATGTTCATGTCTTTGTGTGGACAGATGTTTTCATTTCTCCAAGGTAGATTCCTAGGAGTGAAATTACTGGGTCATACGGTATATTTAGGGCTTCCCTGGTAGCTCAGATGGTAAAGAAACTGCCTGCAATTCAGGAGACACGAGTTTGGTCCTTGGGTCGGGAAGATCCCCTGGAGAAGGAAATGGCTACCCACTCCAGTATTCTATGGTATATTTATGTTTAACTTTTAACTGCCAAACTTTTCCAGGACATCAGTTTTATTTGTTTGGCTTTTCAATGCTTTATCGTATCAGGATTAATTCAGTAAAAATTAAGATTTTTTTTCTTATCTCCTTCCCTTACGTTTTTTCAAAGGTCACTGCCAAGTTTATAGGAGGCACAATCTCCTGGTTCCTCCTTCCCCGCCTTCTTCCTGTCAGTGAGCTTATCTCTGCTGAGAACACAGCTCATCTGTCCACTCTCCCCACCAGCCTGTAAGCTTCTCCAGGATAAGACCGGGTGTTGTCTGAGTTTCTCTCCAGGCTTTTGCATATTCCAGGAGTTCAGAGTCAAATAAGACACGGTCCTGACCTCAAGGAGCTCAGAAGCTAGTAGCGAAAGACACAAGATTCCTCTGTGTTCTCAAAGCATTGGTTTTGAAAAACACAGAGCCTGTTCGGATGAGTGCAGATGAAGGAAGAGAAAGGGAGCTTGGTTTGTCCACCAAGAAATGCAGAAGGGGGTTGGTGTGCTTAGAGCAGGGGTCAGCGTAATGACTGCAGCCCGTGGCCCAAATCCAGCCCGCCACCTGCTCGTGTCAAGTTTACTGGAACGCAGCCACGTGCCTTCATTTACATACTGCCTCTGGCTACCTTGGGGCTACAGTAGCAGAACTTAGTTGTGACAGAGACCGCATGGCCTACAAAGCCTGAACTATTTACTCTCTAGCCCTTTACAGAAAGAGTTTGCCAATCCCTCCTTAGACGGATGAGAAATAACAAGAGCCGCAGGCTTCCAAAGTTCACCTGCTTGTCGCCATCCAGAAAAGCAGTCACAGCAAGAGTGAGCTGAGTTAGATGGAAAGAAAGCCTGGAAGGATAGGGGGGTTCTGGGCTCCTAAGAGAGAGAGACAAACTTCCCTTAAGAAAAGGAAAAAATAAGCAACCCTCATCGTTTCTAGTTGGGACAGATGTATGAGGAAGCAAAAAGCTGGAGAGACCAACCGGGCTCCCTGGCCTTTGGTCCTATTTAAGACAGGAGTGGGAGGCGAGGGGGGCAGTCTCCAGGACTCAGATACCTTGGGCAGCAGGCTCAGAATATGGGTGAGAAAGCCCAGTGGCGGGAGGTTAGGAGCAAGGGAGGAAGGGAAAGCCTGATTATTTTTTTTTTCCTTTGACAAAGCAGACATCAGAGAGGAAAGGTGTCGGGAGCAAGCGGAGGAAGAGGCCGCCCCTCTCACGGCTGAGTGAATTAATTCCCGGCATATGTTCCCAGCATCTGTCGTGGTGACCTGGACCGGAGAGGTCAGCAAGAGAGGGGACCGTGCCAGGGCCGAGCATTAGCCCCAAACTCCCCAGGGCCGCAGAGGCTCCTGGCTCCCACGGAACGAAGGCTGGCCAGCTCAGCCCGGCAGCATCTGCTGCAGCTGCAGCAGACAGCACTGCGCGGGGGAGTGGCCCCCCGCCAGAGAACACCTGCTGGGGGGGGGGCTGGGCAAGACCAGAAGAGCCCTGCAGAGGGCCACTTCTTCCAGAGCTCTCTCAGGCTGCAGTAGACGCCACCCACCAGCCACAGATCCTGCTGGCAGGCAGACCACAGGATGGCACTGGGAGGGGCGGGGGCAGGAGACCCACAGCCCTGGATGGAAAGTGTGCACAGGGATGGGGCGCCCTCCTAAGTACCAGTTCCAGAATCCGCACCCCCCACCCCCACCCCCGAGTACTCTTCGGCCTGCTTGGTGTTTAACTGTCCCTTGGGAGTCAGAGATCAACCCGGAGCGAATGAGGCAGGAGATCACAGGGGCTGGAATGGAGACAATCCCAAGTTCAAATCCTGCACTTTCCCGTTACAGCCTCAAGGCCTCAGGCAGATTCCCTGCCTCCCTGTGCCTCGATTTTCTCATCTGTAGAAAACAATTCCTGTCTCAAAGCATTATTGTGTTGTTTTAACCATGCTGATCACGCTGGTTGGACAGACAGTGCCCCCTCGCCTGGATGGCTGCATGTCCGGCACTGGTTTCACATGGGTGTCTACCCTAAGGTCATGAGCGGGAGGCCCACAGGCTGACTTTGGCCCACAGGACTTGTTTGATTTGGCTAATGCAAGAGTTTTTTCATTGTTCAGTTAATTATCAACATGTAAAATGGAAAGGTTTCATATTAAACCCAGATTTCCAGCTTCTTTTATGAAATTGGGAGATCTGTCCACCAGACCACAGTCCCTGGGGCAGAGACTGCCATGAGTGGAGAGGCCAGAGCTTGTTGAATAGGGGCAGGTCAGCACACCCCACCCCACCCTCACTTATATTTCTGACCACACTCTCTAGGCACTGCCCATCTCCTCATTTTGCCAGTGAGTACGAGAGTTGGACCATAAAGAAGGCTGAGCACTGAAGAACTGATGCTTTTGAACCATAGTGTTGGAGAAGACTCTTGAGAGTCCCTTGGACTACAAGGAGATCCAATCAGTCCATCCTAAAGGAAATCAACTCTTGAATATTCATTGGAGGGACTGATGCTAGGGCTAAAGCTCCAATAGTTTGGGCACCTGATGCAAAGAGCCAATTCATTGGCAAAGCCCCTGATGCTAGGAAAGACTGAAGGCAGGAGAAGGGGACCACAGAGGACGAGATGGTGAAGGACAGGGAAGCCTGCTGTACTTCACAGTCCATGGGGTCGGCAAAGAGTCAGACACGACTGAGTAACTAAACAACAATAAATCCTGTTCCCCAAGGGCATTCATCCAAGGTCATAGATACTGGAACTTGAGTCCTGACTTGCAGACCAGTGTCGATTTGTCAGTAAGCAGGCCCGCTGCCTGACGGACACACTAAAACCACATGAGCTCTGGAGGGAAGGTCCAGTGTTACCTACTCTGGGGTTATCTCCCTCTGATCAGGAAGTCTAACCTAGGGTCTAGCATGGGTCTGATGAGAGTTTGAGCAGAGTCCTGGGATATTTCCAGGGCCAGTAACTGGACCCTCAATCATTTGCCCCCCATTGAACCATTTAAACTCTGCCCTGGAGCTGATGGCATCTGCTCCTGATAAAGGTCCAGCTCAGTGGAAGAACGTTAGCAGGTTTGCCTTCTTTCTGTGGCTGCTACCAGTGCCTCAGTCATGCTACAGAGGTGTGATGGAGATGAGGCTGCAAGGGATGTGTCTGGCTTCCAGGCCTTCAGGGCAGGAGAGCCCACCCGGCTGCCAGCCACCAGGGTCTCCATACCAAGTTCTCCATACCTCGTTTGCACCCTTTGGGAAATTTGCTCAAGTAGTGACGTGCCTTTAGGATCTGCTTCCAGGTCCAGGCTATGAGCTTCCCAGACCGTTGCTGAACCTGATGTGGTTCGGGGCTCACCTATCCAGGCCAGCACAGGACTCCTCTAGAGCGGTCTTCCCACCAGACCTCCTCCTGGGGCTGGCGGCAGCCTTGTCAGAGCTGCATGGCGGTCTGAGATCCTTGCTATCCAATCCTCCTTCCTCTCCTCTCTCTCCACAGCTCTCAGCCCTTCATCCCCCCCTGAAGCCTCTTCCTGTTACATCCTGCTTCCTTTCCTTTTTACCTTTCAGTTTGGGTATCTGCTTCCCGCAGGGCCCAAGCAGTGGGCCAGGGGTGGTCCAGCCAGATGTGGTGGTCCAGCCAGATGTGGTGGTCCAGCCGAGACCCCCGGGCAGGGTTGGGAAGAGGCAGCTTGTTAGGGGAGTGGGCAATGGCTTCTCCAAAATCCAGACGCCTCCCAGACCCCCGTGGAGTGGCTGGGTTGCGGGTGGGTTTGGGATTCTTGGAGAGGGACGGGGAGAGGTTGGCCAGAGCTCAGTCCCTCTCACTCATCGGAGCGCCAGCGTAGAACCTAGTCCAACCGAGGAGGAACTGAAACCCCCCAGCAGGTAGTTGATGAAAGAATCTGGTATCCTCCCGGCCAGAGGAGAAAACAGCTCCCTTTTTTTTTTTGCTGAGGTCAGGCCTGAAAACTCTATTGGCGGCTTTATGGACAGAGAACAGGGAGTATCGTGGATACCAGGTCAGCCAGGAGATGGAGTGTGCCCTCCTTCAGGGTCTGAGGGGGCGGGTGGTCATTGCCGAAGGTGGGAAAAGAGATGCCACTTGGACGCTGTGCCCCAGACCTCTCCGCGGCAGGGGCCCGGTCGACAAGCCAGCCTTGCACACAGCTGTCGAGATGACGTGCCCCCCTCAGCAGAGGTGGGGCTGCCGGAGGCTTTGTGAAGGGCCAGGCTTGTTCTGGCGGAAGCCCAGCAGGCAGTCCTACACTGTATCTGAGACACACACGCTCCAGGGTGCTCATGCAACTTTAAGGACAAAGACAATGGAACCAAGACTGAACAAGAAAGCCACCTCCTAGGGTGTAGTTGAACTTCCACATGTTCAAGGTGGTTTTAGAAGAGGCAGAGGAACCAGAAATCAAATTGCCAACATCCACTAGAGCATCGAAAAAGCAAGAGAGTTCCAGAAAAACATCTATTTCTGCTTTATTGACTATGCCAAAGCCTTTGACTGTGTGGATCACAATAAACTGGAAAATTCTGAAAGAGATGGGAATACCAGACCACTTGACTTGCCTCTTGAGAAACCTGTATGCAGGCCAGGAAGCAACAGTTAGAAGTGGACATGGAACAACAGACTGGTTCCAAATAGGAAAAGGAGTACGTCAAGGCTGTATATTGTCACCCTGCTTATTTAACTTATATGCAGAGTACATCACGAGAAACGCTGGGCTAGAAGAAGCACAAGCTGGAATCAAGATAGCTGGGAGAAATATCAATAACCTCAGATATGCAGATGACACCACCCTTATGGCAGAAAGTGAAGAAGAACTAAAGAGCCTCTTGATGAAAGTGAAAGAGGAGAGTAAAAAAGTTGGCTTAAAGCTAAACATTCAGAAAACTAAGATCATGGCATCCAGTCCCATCACTTCATGGCAAATAGATGGAGAAACAGTGGAGACTTTATTTTCTTGGGCTCCAAAATCACTGCAGATGGTGATTGCAGCCATGAAATTAAAAGACGCTTACCCCTTGGAAGAAAAGTTATGACCAACCTAGACAGCATGTTAAAAAGCAGAGACATTACTTTGTCAACAAAGGTACATCAAGTCAAGGCTATGGTTTTTCCTGTAGTTATGTATGGATGTGAGAGTTGGACATTGAAGAAAGCTGAGGGCTGAAGAATGGATGCTTTTGAACTGTGGTGTTGGAGAAGACTTGAGAGTCCCTTGGACTGCAAGGAGATCCAACCAGTCCATGCTAAAGGAGATCAGTCCTGAATGTTCATTGGAAGGACTCAGGTTGAAGCTGAAACTCAAATGCTTTGGCCACCTGATTCAAAGAACTGACTCACTGGAAAAGACCCTGATGCTGGGAAAGATTGAGGGCAGGAGGAGAAGGGGATGACAGAGGATGAGATGGTTGGATGGCATCACCGACTCAATGGACATGAGTTTGAGTAAGCTCCAGGAGTTGGTGATGGACAGGGAGGCCTGGCGTGCTGCAGTCCATGAGGTCGCAAAGAGTTGGACACCACTGAGCAACTGAACTGAGCTGAAGTGAGGGTATAGTTGGAGGAGCTAGCACTGGCAGAGGAAGCTGAATCAAAGAGAAAAAATTAGTGTAACCTTTGGGCTTCCCTTGTAGCTCAGTTGGTAAAGAATCTGCCTGCAGTGCAGGAGACCTGGGTTTGATTCCTGGATTGGGAAGATCCTCTGGAGAAGAAAATGGCAACCCACTCCAGTATCCTTGCCTGGAAAATCTCATGGACAAAGGAGCCTGGTGGGCTGCAGTCCATGGGGTCCCAAAGAGTTGGGCACAACTGAGCGACTAACACTTACTTACTTACTTAACTAGAAAGCAAAATAAATAAAATTAAATCCAAACCTAGGTGAGGCAGGGGAGGGCGGAGTGGGGATACTGCATAGAGGTGGGAGGGAAAGTTTTAGGGGGATGGAAACGTTCCATAATTTGATTGTACAACTGGTTACATGTCTGTTTATAAAACTCATCAAGCTATTCTCTTTAAAAAGGGTGATTTATGGTACGTAAATTGTACATCAATGACTTGATGCTCACTGTCACCCCCTCATCCCCTCAGGTAGAGCAGGTGGCCGAGTTTCTGATTGTCCCACAGCATCATATGGTTTTTGCAGCGTCCCCTGTGCCCTGGGGCCCCGCAGGCTGGCCGCCCCTGATAACTGGTTCGGGAAGCAGAGGCCCTGCAGAAAGGCCAGTCCTGGCCACTTCAAAGGCCAGACTCCTCCGACTAGGAGTCTACTCAGACTCCAGGGCTGCCTTCACAGTCTTATCTGCAGTTTAATCTTCCCTGAGTTTCCAAGAAAAGAAAAGCCAGCAAGTATGACTACCACAGGTAGTCCAATCTGAAGTAAAACACAGGCATTCAGGACTCATATTTGACTTTCTAATGGGAGCGTAAGTCCACTGAGCCCAGAGTAAGGGAAGACACAGGGAACCTTGAAGACCCAAGATAAATTAAAACAGATGTGACCCCGGAGAGAACAGGGTATGCCATCTTTTGCATTGCAATAAATCTTTTGACCTGGGGGATGAGAGGTATATGGGAACTTTCGATGCCAGCTCTTTAAAATAAAAAAAAAAATTCCTTTTTTAAAGGCTTACAAATCCCACTTTTAAAATGTGATCCTTACTTGCACATATTCATGAAATTATATACATAGATACATAATCACATTGAAAACTGTATATCTAAATATAATGAATATCCTTTATTACACTGCCCTGCCCACTCCCATTCCACAGCCCTCCCCAGAGGTGACCGTAATATTATACCAGAGATTTCCATGCACTTACATATACATGGACATACAAATAGAGACCCAGAGCTTAGGTAGTAGGGACCATTCTGCAAGGATGGCCTAGATTTTGCTTTTTCCGCTTAACAGCACATCTTGCAGAACCATCCTTTCGGCACCTCTCTTCCCCATCCTTTTCAATGAGGGGCGTTATTCTGTAGATTGGCTCACTCACGGTTCCATCCCCTTGGCAGCTCTTCTACGTGATGATCATTCAGACGGAGCAGAGCTGACTTCCTTCCACCCTGACAGCTCTGAGGGACCTGCTGCCCTCCAGCACTGGCTCACCTCTAGTTCCTTCTGCCCAACTCCCATCAAGCCCCTGGAAAGACAGGCAGCTCTTCTGCTCATTCCTGCTGCCCACCAGGTAAGGAATGGCAGAAGGAATAGCAGTCCCCTGGGATGGCTAGTCCAGGACAAAGGGGGCCTTAGGAGACTGGGTGTGAGGCCACAGGGAGAAGATGCTGGTGGAGACAGGGGAGACCTGACATGAAAAGCTAGACCAGTCAGTGTGGGGGAGGGGGAGGCTGGGCCTGGCCTAATCGGTCCTGGAGGGAAAATCAGAGTGGGAATTCCCTGTTGGCCTCTTGATCACGTGTCTAACACACTGATGAGTACCCTGTGGCCAGGCACAGTGTCAGGCGCTATCCCCTGAGACAGCTTTGTTCCTGGCTAAGACTAAGAGCTAAGCCCCTCCTGTGTCCCTGTTAGCGTGTGTCCCAGTTCATGCTTATGTCCAGCTGTGGCTGTCATTTATTCAAGAAACAAAGCTTATGGCCTCCAGTCCCATCACTTCAAGGCAAATAGGTTGAGAAAAAGTGGAAGCAGTGACAGATCTTATTTTCTTGTGCTCCAAAATCACAGCAGATGGGGACCACAGCCATGAAATCACAAGACTCTTGCTCCTTGGAAGGAGAGCTATGACCAACCTAGACAGGATATTAGAAAGCAGAGACATCACTTTGCTGACAAAGGTCTGTGTAGTCAAAGCCATGGTTTTTCCACTAGTTATGTATGGATGTGAGAGTGGGTCCATAAGGAAAAAGAGAAGAGTGCCAAAGAATTGATGCTTTCAAACTGTGGTGCTGGAGAAGACTCTTGAGAGTCCCTTGGACTGTGAGGAGGACAAACAAATTAATCCTAAAGGAAATCAACCCTGAATATTCATCGGAAGGATTGCTAAAGTTGAAGCTCCAATACTTTGGCCACCTGATGTGGAGAGCCAACTCACTGGAAAAGACCCTGATGCTGGGAAAGATTGAGGGCAGGAGGAGAAGGGGACAACAGAGGATGAGATGGTTAAATAGCGTCATCGACTCAGTGGACATGAATCTGAACAAACTCTAGGAGACAGTGAGGGACAGGGGAGCTTGGCAGGCTGCAGTCCATGGGGTTGCAAAGAGTGAAGA
Organism: Antilocapra americana; assembly: GCA_007570785.1. Taxonomy (NCBI): domain Eukaryota; kingdom Metazoa; phylum Chordata; class Mammalia; order Artiodactyla; family Antilocapridae; genus Antilocapra; species Antilocapra americana. Next base: position 14,664,746 of record ML664173.1, on the reverse strand, counting down.
CACAACTTAGTGACTGAACCACAACAGCTATCATTTATGAAGCCCTTACCGGGTTTCAGGCAATAGATGCAACGCTCTCTGTATAGTGTCTCACTCAATCATCTCAACTCAGTGAGGCAGTGCTACAGTTGTGCCCATTTTACAGGTAAGAGAAAGTAAGGCTTAAACCCAGGGCTTTCTCATGTCATCTTCATGAAACACTAGATGAGTGGGGAGAGCGTCCACCCCTGTCCGGAGGACACCCAGTGTCCTGTTGATTGCTTCTCCTGACCGGGGTTGCAGCAAGGTTCTGACCCCACACTGGGGTCGCCTCCATGAAGGGAAGTAGTCGCACCTCAGCAATGCCAGAGCCTTGGAGCTCTGCCCATCACTGAGCAGGACAGGAGCACTGGGCACAGGATGACAAGGACATCAGGTGTTCTGTCTGCCCACCTTTCAGTGGGCTGTTTAAAGTGTTACCCTAGAGTCTAGAGGCAAAGTGACAATTCTTGCAAGCCAGGGCTTCTCAGAGGTGGGTGGCTGGCATGGCCCGCCTGCCTCTGAGGACTCCATAGACCTTACCAAACACATAGGTTCCCAAGCCTGACCTGCAAGGTTAGAGACTTGGCAGGGGGCACCTGAGTATATGCATTTTAAACTATCACCTTGCCAAACCTCCAACCCTGTTCAAGAACCATGCAAACTATCATCTCACAGACTGAAGTCTGCGCTCACAGTATGCTGGCTGAAATGGTTTTCTTGACATTTATGCCTTGCCTGACAACATGTAAAAATCAGGAGTATCACAGGAAAAAGCAAACAGACCTCTGCTTCTTGCAAAGATCCGGTAGTGCCGAACCCGCCTTCCCTTACCGCAGCCCCTGGAAGCGCCCCCAGGCCTGCCTCTTCCTCTGCTTCCATGGCCACTGTGAGTTTGTGACCCCTGGCCAAAGGAGACGGCAGTGCTTGTATCTGTCAGTGCCAACACCGGGCACCAGGGTGTGACAGCAAGGCCAAAGCTGGCGCAGCTTCCTCCCCGGATGTAGGCCTGCCTTCGTCCCGCTTTGCAGAGCTCACATGGGAGGCAGCAGCCCACCCCTCCCCATCCCTCTTCTCTCTCTCCTTTGGCTGCAGCTGCCAGATGTATTTTCAGAATGATCCAAACATGAAATGTACCCCCCTGCTCCAGGGAGAGACCATCCCTGGCATGTAAAATCAGTGTTTCTAAAAGCAAAGTTCACGGACCACCACAACAGATCCTCCTGGGAAGGTGTCCAAAATGCTGATGCCTGGCCTCCACCTTAGACCTGGGGGATCAGCACCTGTGGGGTCGGGCCCGGGAATCTGCATTTTCAGTGTGGTACCCCGGGGGATTTGGATGTACTGTACAGCTTGAAGACCTTCAGTTGTCTAGAGCTAGGAGAGTGAGTATAGCTAACTGGGCCCTGGGTCTGATCGGCCTCCTGGGTCTTTGGCCTCCTTGAAGAAGGAGAGCCCTTTCCCCAGCCCTGAGCCTCCACCACAAACCCCGCTCCCCACCCCCAGGGCATCAGGCCCCCAGGGCTTGGCCCTCTATCAGATCCCATCTCCTGTCACTTTCAGAACCAGTTCATTTTTCCTTTATTATTCTTGTTCTCCAGCTTATCATTATTAATAATCATTCTAGACAGGCCAGGGTGCTGACAACTCCCCCTTTGTCCATTCTTTCTGTCTGTTTTAATCCTGCCCGCTTATCTGGCATTAACCTGATCTTTTTCCCTATTTAATTAAGCCACGTTGGGCAGCCCACTACTGCCCACGTGGAGATGGGCATGATCAGTTCTCCTGATAGGCAGGGGACTGATGGGCTCGGTGGACATTCCACTTTCCCAGAAGGTCTTGAGGGCAGGGACATGGTTCCCAGGCAGAGTCACATTGGGTCTGGAAGGCTGGAGAGGCATGGCTGATTGATGGCCAATACTCATCAAAAAGCAGTGCTTCTCAGAATGAACTTATGGTTGCCAGGGGAAAGGATGAGGGGAAGAGATAGTTAGGGAGTTTGGGATCGACATGTACACACTGCTATATTTAAACTGGATAACCAACAATCCTACTGTATAGCATAGGGAACTCTGCTCAGTGTTATTAAATATGTGGCAGCCTGGAAGGGAGAGGAGTTTGGGGGAAAATGAATACATGTATCTATCTGTATGGCTGAGTCCCTTTGCTGTTCACCTGAAACTATCACAACATTGTTGATCGAATATATTATTCTTGTTGTTTAATCACTAAGTCATGTCGACCTCTTTTGCAACCCCATGGACTGTAGCCCACCAGGCTCCTGACCAGCTATTCTTCAACAGAAAATTAAAAGTTTGTTTTTCTGATTTTTTTTTTTTTAAGCAGTGCTTCTCAAACCTTTTAAAGCACTTCAGTGCTTCTCAAATACACCTGGAATGCAGGAGACTCCAGTTTGATTCCTGGGTCAGGAAGATCCGCTGGAGGCGGGATAGGCTACCCACTCCAGTATTCATGGGCTTCCCTTGTGGCTCAGCTGGTAAAGAATCCGCCTGCAATGTGGGAGACTTGGGTTCAATCCCTGGGTTGGGAAGATCCCCTGGAGAAGGAAAAGGCTACCCACTCCAGTATTCTAGCCTGGAGAATTCCATGGATTGTATAGTCCATGGAGTCACAAAGAATCGGACACGACGGAGCGACTTTCACTTTCACTTTTCTCAAACCTTAGCCTCAGAATCACTGGGAGGTCCTGTTGAAACAGTTGCCTGGACCTCATCAGGGATTCTAATTTGGTAGGCAGCCATGAATCTGAATTCCTACTAGTAAGCTCCCAGGTGGTGCTGCTGTGGCAGGTGTCAGGACCACACTTCAAGTAGGCACGCGTGAGTGGGCTGACCTCAGCTGAGTGACAGACCCTGGCCAGGCCCAAGTGTGCCTTGATGGGCATGGACTGAAGAGGAAGAGACTTGAGCAGGGGGAAATTCCTGCAGTTCCCAGATGTGAGGTGGCGAGGGCCTGAGCTGAGGGGAGCTCAGACTGAAAGGAAAGGGATGAACGTGGATTCGACACCTGGCCTAGAGTGGCAGCAGGGTTCCAGTGACAGAAGGGGCAGTGAAGGAGAGACGTGAAGATTCCTCCATGATTTTGAGTAACCGGCAGCATTGCGGTGCTCGACAGAAATAAGTACAAAGGGAACAGGTGAGGGTGAGGTGGGGATATGCGGAGGTCAAGACAAGCTACAGAGCTTGCAGGGCCTAGTGAAAAGTGAAAATGTGAGGTCTGTTGTTCAAAAATTTAGAATTTCAAGAGGAGGACCACAGAGCATTAGCCCCAGTGTTGGGACCTTTCTAAAGTGCAGGGCTAAAAAAAATCAATAAGTAATGAGAACCTGCTGTAGAGCACAGGGAACGCTACTCAGTGCTCTGTGGTGACCCACATGGGAAGGAAAGCCAAAAGGGAGGGGCTGGATGTAAACACAGAGCTGATTCTCTTTGCTGTAGAGCAGAGACTGACACAACACTGTAGAACAACCGTAGGCCAGTGAAAACACTGAAAGGGCAGAGCTCTGTGGGACTACACGACCGCAGGCCAGGAGGCCGCCCGGCCTGAGGTTCCCCACAGCAGCGTCATCGCTGCACAGAAGCGCCGCCATCTTGACTGGCCTGTCGGTCACTGCCAGTCTCTTCGGCGACAGGAACGTCCACTCCTGATGCCACAGAGACTACATGAGAGGTCACAGGGCCCAAGAATCATGACTGGTCGTCTTATGAGAAGAAAGGCCCAACTAGGAAAACACGATAGGGTAATAATACCCCAAAGAAGGTGCTCGGAAGCCACAGGGAAAGGCACCATGGCCAGTATGTGTGCGAACCCACGAGCTTGAGAGCCTGAGGTCTGTGGGTGACCGGGGATTACGCCGTTACCCTTTCCAGACATCGCACAGAGAGTCCTTTCCCGTGTTAGTTGACCCTTGCAACATAAAGTGTGTATTATGATCTGTCTTTTACAGATGAGGAAACTGAGGTGGAGAGAGGTAAGGTCACTCGCCTAGTGAGGAAGGGAGCCAGCTGCTGAAGCCTGAGTGTGAGTCTGGGGCCATGCGAACAACCAGAGAACTAGGGGGCCGATGCCGGGTGGGGTGGGGGACTGCCGGGGGACAGAACACGTGCCTGGGTGTCACAGGGAAATGCATAGATACCCAGGTGCCCGCCAAAGATGGAAGGATTTAGAGCAATTAAAATGTTTTGCCTGGGAGCTGTTTGGAGGTGTATTTTTTTAACTGAGAGTTTTCTGACTTCAAGGTGTTAACAGGCTCTCTAAATGGTTTTGTGTTTTAATTGCAGCAAATGACTGTGGAGCCATTAGATTTTTGCCTCTCTGCAGTTGTTTCTGAGCCCTTTCTGTCCTCCTCCTTCTATTTATTCTGTTTAATTCAGTCAGGTAGCTCCGGGGCAATGGAGATCAATACTCCTCTTTGATAGAAAAAGAGTCGGGTTTGAAACCTAGAGATAAAACTGACACATTTTGTATAAATTTAATTAAAAATGCACCTTCAGTGGCTTGTTGCAGGCACAAAGCTGAGTGTCTCTCTCTCTCTCTCCGTCTCCCTCTCTCCCCCTCTCTCCTTCTCTTCCTTTGCCTCTGTCTCCCTCTCTTTCCTTTCTTGTTCCTAGCAGGGAGATCTCTAAATCTGCCTCACCGCAGCCCCTTTTCATGGTTTTGGACTTGAAACTTCTGTGCTGAGGGATGCTGAGGCAGTGGGGTGAAATTGGAAGCTGATCAGCCCAGCTTCCTTTTCCCAGAGTAGGCTGGGGGGTGAGATTCTGCCGGGAGAGGACTGGGGAGCCCCGGGCCCCGAGACGGTTTGCTTTTCTTTTTAAAACCTTTTTTTCTTTTTGTTTGGTACTGTGGCCTGCCGGCTCAGAGGCTCCATCAGCCCAGAGCCTGCATCCCCTACTCCTACGTCTCTGTCTCTGTGGCTACGTCTCTCTCTCTCTCTCTCTCTCTCTCTCTCTCTCGATGGTTTTGACCTACCTGCCACTGCAGCTACTGGCACCTCCCTGGGCCTGCATGGGGTCCCAAGACAGCGGGGAAGGTGTAGAAGGCCCCAGCCTTCAGTGCCCGTCTCCAGCAATCCCAAGGCCACAGCACCCATTTGTCTTGTGTTTTACAATCCACCCCTTCACCTCCTTCTCGCCAGCTCTCCCACTATCGCTCTCTCAATCCCATTTGGCTCTCCTCATTTTTCACTTGAGTGGGTTTCCTATCCCCGACTCGACTCTGGCCTCACTCTGCTCAACACCAATAAAACACACTCAACACAGGTGGAACAAGGTGCCCGAGCCCGCGTGACAGATGGCTCGCCAGCCATCTAAGCGCAGCTATAAATCGGCCCTCCCACAGCCGGGCAGGAGGGATGGGCAGCCAGCGGACCAGCACTTGGCCAGCACCCCCAGGCCTTCCCAGGATCACAGGCGTCCGGGAGGAGGCAGGGTGCCAGGTGGGAGGGAAGGGACCCCTGACATGTTTACACCTGTGGCTTTGGCTAGAGCCACTCAGACTTCAGCTGGTTTTGGGTCAGAGCTCCACTGGCACTCCGCACACTTCCACATGCCAGGCACCATGCTGAGGCTTGCGATCATGTTGTCTTTAATCCTCCCCAAAACTCTACGAGGTGTAGTTACCATGATTGTCCTTATCTCTCACAGATGAAAACTCTCATGTTGGTCTGGCAAGGTCACAGAGCTTGCCCAAGGTCATCTGGCTTGTAAATGGCAAGCCAGGAGGGCAGACTTCCGGGACTCAGGGCTCTTCAGGGACCCGGGACTCAGGAATCCGGGCTCTTCATCACCGTGTCCTGTGTGTGTGGCCCAGGGCTGGGCATGTCGGGGAGCAAGATGTAATCTCCCTCCTCCGGGGTTTCTGATCTCGTGCTGGGGGCACTGTGGGTCCTGCTGGAAGATAATGGATTCACCACTGGTTTCCTTCTTTGATTTGCAAAGATCCTCCTGCTGGCACCACCAGCCGTGTACAGGGGAGCTGTGCTGCATCTTCACCCCAGAACCAGTGATGAGAGAGGGGGAAGCCTCCTCTACCCTGGAGCACTGAGGGTGCTGTCAGTACAGAAGAGCGCAGGGAGCACTAGGGGAAGCCCCCAGGAGAGCTGCTCTAGCACCTTCTCCTGCCCGTGGAGCCACTGGGGCTTGTGGGTCTGTAATCTCACCCCCAGGGCATCGAGTATGGCGGGGGTGCGACTTGTTTCAGCCAGTCTCGCCTTTGGCTTTAGGTGCCTTTAATCGCCACAAATGCAAGTTCAGACGGGAGAGGCAGGCATCCCCTGTCTGAGCCACCGGACCTTCCTCTCTCCTCCTCCTTCGTTGCTGGCTGATCACAAACACCAGGCGCTTTGTGTCTAAAATAGTGGAGATAATTGAAACGGAATTCGGAATCAGGGCCCTGCAGGCAGCACTTGTTGAAAGAAGAAATAAAGATCGCGTGGGTCACGTCTTTTGTAATTTGCGTTTAATAATCGTACCAGAAGGTACTGCACGGGGAAAGGCGGCGCGTGAGCCAGCTCCCAGCCCCCAAGCCGGCCTCCCTCCAAACCAGCCCCCAACCCCCTGGGGCCTGGAGCTGGGGAGAGCTCAGGAAGGAAGCACACAAGTTGGAGAAAATTTTCTCCACAGGGCAGTGGCGGGAGAGAGGGCATGGCTTTGGGAGGGCCTGAGAGGCTGAGATGAAGGCTGTGCCAACGTGCTGGTGCCCTCCTTCTCACCCTCTGCACCCTCCGCCTGCCAGAGGGTGAGGTAGGCGGAGCTCAGGGGAGCCATGGAGGAGTTTGAACAGGCTGCAGTGGGACTCTCTCTGTTCCAGCGCTTAGGTGTGGGCTACTATTTGGTTTTGCCAGCCACACCTGGAGCTGGGGTTGGTGCCACCCTTCAGGGGGCAGATGCAGCCTCCAGGCTGTGGGTCTGTCGCCTCAGGAATGTCCTCTGGGAGCCCTCCAACCCATTAGTGCCTGGAATCACAGACGGTCATGTTGGTCTGTTGTAGCCATGTGTTCCGGGAAATAAACTCACTCAGCAGGACAGTGCAGATCGTGGAGTGCAGTTTATTACACTGGTGGGCCCAAGGGAGAGTCTCCTCTTAGCCAAGGACCCCACCAGTTTTTGTGAAATCCTTATATACCCTAAGTGTAAATGCCCGAAACCACCTCCCCAGATTCCCTGAAACTAGTCCGAATAAAGGAAAAGAAAGATATAATTAAAGTTAACCCGTGATTCATATGCTATCAGCCTAGGTAGTTAACAGTGGACAATTATCAATAGGCCCAATAAGCATAAGAGAATTTGTGATTCTATTCAGTTACATAGATAATTAGGGTATTTTTTAGATGGTGGAGAGTCTAGGTATGAGCTCTGGGGCTCTTCCATCCAGGGGGGTCTGGTTTTCCAGTTGGTCCGTCGTTTCCATAGATACTGGGCATAGAGCTCAAAGTCCACAGTCCGGCCCAAGATGGAGCCCTGCTTTCAAGATGGAGCCTGTTCTGTCTGTTTCCTCCTTCAGGTCCTCAAGGAATGTGCCACTTCTACACAGATACGACCCACTTCCCTACCCACCTCTCGTGCTATTCATTCGTACCTCCACTGCCGCCTCCAGAAACATTTACCCCATCCCTTGTAAGGCTGCCCTTTCCTGTCTGCAAGAACCTGAGGGCTGGGGACCTCAAGGGCTCCCCCACTGCCCATACCATCATGGGGTGGGCGAGGCTTTGTGGAGCTCAGGCTTGGAGGTAGAGAGACAGTGCTCTGAGCTGAACTGGGGCCTTGCAAAATTCCTGTGTTGGGGTCCCAACCCCCAATACCTCAGACTGTGACCATGTTTGAATATGGTGTCTTTGAGAGGCCAACCAGTCCATCCTAAAGGAAATCAGTCCTGAATATTCATTGGAAGGACTGATGCTGAAGTTAAAACTCTAATACTTTGGCCACCTGATGCGAAGAACTGACTCGTTGGAAAAGACCCTGATTGAAGGTGGAAGGAGAAGGGGACGACAGAGGATGAGATGGTTGGATGGCATCACTGACTCAATGGATGTGAGTTTGAGTAAACTCCCGGAGTTGGTGATGAACAGGGAGGCCTGGCATGCTGCAGTCCATGGGGTCACAGAGAGTCGGACATGACTGAGCGACTGAACTGAACTGAGCTAAGGTAATAGGAAGTCCAATAAGTGGACCCTGTACTTCCCTGGTGGTTCAGGTAATAAAGCATCTGCCTACATTGTGGGAGATCCAGGTTCAGTCCCTGGGTGGGGAAGGTCCTCTGGAGAAGGAAATGGCAACCCACTCCAGTACTATTGCCTGGAAAGTCCCATGGACAGAGGAGCCTGGTAGACTACAGTCCATGGGGTCGCAAAGAGTCAGACACGACTGAGCGACTTCACACACACATACAAGCCCAAATGACTGGTTTCCCTAGAAGAAGAGGGAGAGATAGCAGGGATGCTTGTACAGAGGAAGGCCATGTGAGGACACAGGGTGGCCATCTGCAAGCCAGGGAGGGAGGTCTTAGGAGAAACCAACCCTGTCAGTACCTTGATCTTGGACGTCCAGCCTCCAGAACTGTGAGAAAGTAAGTTCCTGTTGCTTAAGCCAGCCAGTCGGTGTGGTATGTTGGTCTGGCAGCCCTAGCAAGCTAACACAGAGGGTGAGATGCAGGGGGAACCTTGCCTGTGATGCTCTTTGCCTGGGGCCCCTCGTCCTCTGGCCCAGACATGCATAATGTGGGCTTGAAAATACCAAAGATGGAAACTCTAGCTGCTTTCCTTTCCTGATGAGCCCAGAATCTAGATGACATGTGAATGCCAGAAGGGACTGTGCATGCTGGCCTTTGCCCAGGTCCTTCCTCCGAGATTCAGTGCTGCCCACCCTCAGGCCCTGGGGATGGGATGCTCAAAGATCTGTGAGGTCCACCTTCCATCCCCTGCTTCTGCTCTTAGGCCTCATCCCTTTTTGCCATTGCTCAGAAAACAGTATCCCATGTTGGTGGCACAAGGGCATTTGCAGAAGTCAGATTCCTGGTACAACTAGAACCACCCAGTCAATAAAATTCCAAAGCGCTGTTTTTTAAAAATAGGAGGCATGAATGAAGAGCTTTCCAAGGTCTGAATGTCTGGTGTGAGCAGTGTGTGTGAATCCTTCCGAGGGCCCTCCCCTTGCAAGGAAGGCCTGTGGCCACAGGGTCCACACGCTCTGACCCTGGGCTTTCTGTGACATGGCTTGGACCTTCAGAGGAGCAGGCACTGGGCAGCCGAGGTGACCCAGGGCTGGGGGTGGAGGAAGAGGCGGCAGCAAAGGATGGAAAGGGGCCAGCCGTGTCCCGGGCTTTTCAGCTTGGAAGGGCTTTGCAGGGATAAATCATGGACCCGCTGACATTCCAGAGGACTGCCTCTGCTGCCAAGACCTGATTGTATGCTCTTAAATCTTCTCATTTTAGTCCAAGCTGGTGGGGGTAGGTAGACAGTGGTATCTCCATTGTACCTAGGAGGTATTGGGTTTAGAGAGGTTATGTGCTTGCTCGCGATGGCACAGCTGAGAATGGCAGAGCTGCCATTCATATCCAGGACTCCTAGTCTCCCCATCCAGGCTCTTCTAGAGTGGGAGTTGGCAAACTGCCACCTGCCACCCATTTTCATGTGGCCTGTGAACTAAGAAAGGTTTTTGCACTTTTAAATAGTTAGGGGAAAATGAAAAGGAAAAAAAAAACGATAACATAAGAACAAGTGAAAATGATATAAAATTTAACTTTCTAATATTCAAAATTTTATTGGAAGACAGCCGCACTCATCTGTTTACATATTGTCTGCTGCTTTCACCCTTTAGTGGCCAAGTTTGTTGGTTGTGACACAGAAGGTGTGGTCTTCAAAGCCTCAAGTATTTGCTTTCTGGGCCTTTACAGAAATGGGCTTCCCAGGTGGTGCAACAGGTAAGGAATCTGCCTGCCAGTGCAGGAGATGCAAGAGACATGGGTTCAGTCCCCGGGTCGGAAGATCCCCTAGAGAAGGAAATGGCAACCACTCCAGTATGCTTGCTTGGAGAATCCCGCGGACAGAGGAGCCTGACGGGTTACAGCCCATGGGGTCGCAAAGAGTCAGACACAACTGAAATGACGTAGCATGAGCACAACCAATATTCCTGCCTGGAAAATCCCGCAGACAGAGGAGTCCGATGGGCTATAGTCCATGGGATCACAAAGAGTCGGACATACATATACCACAGAAATATTTGCCAGCTTCTGTTGTAGAGTCATGTGACTTGGGAGATGGAAGAGATTTTAGAAAATATAGTCAAAAGCCTTGACTCTCTCTTATTCTGTCTATGCATTTTCCCAAGCAGCACAACGCCTATCACGTCTGATCAGCTGTGTTCCAGGCTGTCTTCGGGTGTAGGTCTCCCACTCTCAGGAAGCCAGACTCACAGCCCCCTACACCTAGTAGAAGGACTCTGCTCTGTTGTTGTCTGTGCGTGGTGCTTTCCTGGGGCTCCTTAGGCACCAAGTTAGCTGTGTCCCCAGGCTCAGGAGCTCATAGCCTCTAGGCACCAACTTCTGGGGCCCGGACGTGACCATCACCTGGCTGATGAGAAGGGGCACATGGTGAAACTTGGGGTACACTTGGGGCAAGAGTGTTATGGTACGTGCAGGGTCAAATCCTGGCTCTATAACTGTGACTTTGGGCAAGTTATTTCAACACTCTGTGCCTCTGTTTCCTCACTTGGAAAATGGGGGAAGTAATAGTATTTACCCTATGGGGTTGTATGAGAATTGAATGACTCAGTGCATTTAAAGGGCTTGGAATGGGGACTTCCCTTGTGGTCCAGTGGTTAAGAATCCACCTGCCAATGCAGAGAACATGGGTTCGATCCCTGGTCTGGGAGGGTTCCACATGCTGTGGGGTAACTGAGCCCATGCACTTGGAGCCCACACTCTGCAACAAGAAAAGACACCACAGTGAGAAGCCCACACACCACAGCAAAGAGTAGCCCTCACTCACTGCAACTGGAGAAAGCCCTCGCACAGCAACAAAGACACAGTGCAGCTGAAAGTAAATTAAAATTTTTTTAACAACTGCTTGGAATGGCGCTTGGCACATCGTGTTGAGTGTCGGTGGGGCTGGTGGTGATTAGCAGCCCTGTTCCAGCCAGCTCATCGTTCAGACCCTACTAGGTATTGATATTGTTCAGTCGCTCAGTCGTATCTAACTCTGTGACCTCACGGACTGCAGCACGCCAGGCTTCCCTGTCCTTCACAATCTCTCAGAGTTTGCTCAAACTCCAGTCATCTCATCTCCCATCTCCCTCTTCTCCTCCTGCCCTCAGTCTTTCCCAGCAACAAGTAAAGACACTGCAATGAGAAGCCCATTCTCCCCCAAATCCCCCTCTCATCCAGGCCACCATATAACACTGAGCAGAGTTCCCTGTGTTATATATACAGTAGGTCCTTATTGGTTAAACACTTTAAATATGGCAGTGTATACTTGTCTTGTGTTATTCTTGATACATTTTTGTATGTGTCAAGTATTTTATGACATATATATATATATTTTTTTTTTTTCAATGTAGGCAAGCAAGACTGATTTTGCAAAACCCAGTAGAATTTTGGAGGCTGTAAAATGTACCAAGAAGCCCCATGGATGGATGAATAGGGACGGATGCATCGGGTGGGCAGTGTGTTCTCGTGGTGTGTGGGCATGCCTCTGACGCTCTGTCCCTTCCTCCCTGCCCACTGGTACACATCCCCAGTCTCTCTCCTGGCATCTTCGCCTGTGCCTAGCAGCCCTTCCCCATCTGCTGGCTGTGTCGTTCCTTGCCCGGCCATGTGTCCTCTCTGGGCTGGGAAGGCAGCAGAGGCTCTGGCCCCCTCCCTGGTGAGGCAGAGGGGCTTTGGAACATGTGTTTCTGGGAGGCAGACACCAGCTGGCTGGGGAGACATTTGCATATTCAACAGAGGCCCCCCAGAGCCAAGCCAGGATTGTGAAGAGGAGGCTGTGGCAGGACAGAGGGAGAAGGAAGGCTCTGGTCAGCTAGGGGTCAGGCAGAACAGATTTCAGATTGGAGAGACAGATGGTTAAAGCAGAAAAAAGGGGGAGGGAGCAAATCCCAACTCACACAGAGAGGCATTCAAGAGCCCTGAAATACCTTACATCTTCACAGGGTTTTGTGGGTTTTGGAACATTTTCATCTCTTTCATTTGATTCCTCATTGCCATCTCACAGAGGAGGTATTACCGTCATCCCCATTTTACAGATGAGGAAACTGAGGCTCAGAAAAACTAGACCCCTGGTTCAAGACCACAGGCCCAGTCCTTGGGGAGTCTTGGGATTCTTGGTCTTTCTCCATCAGAGAGCCAACTGAATTTGCCATCTCCACTTGCTCACCTTACATTCTTCTCTCAACCTCTCCAGTGGGGTTTCTGACCCCTCCACCGCACTGAAACTCTTCTCTAGATCAACAGTGACCCCTCTTGATAGCAAATTATGGTCACTTCTCTGTGTTTGACTCACTTGGCCTCTCCACAGCACATTACACAGGTACCACTGACTTCACTCTTCTTTCTCAGACAGCCTCCTTGGTTGCCATGACAACACAGGCTCCAGTTTCCCTCCCACCTCCTTGGCTGCTCCTTCCCTGTTCCTTGTTCTCTGCTCCACCTCCTAAGGTTGGAGCGCTCCTATGGGCACTCTTCTTTTTCTTTCCTCTCTCTCGACTTGAACCTGAGCCACCTAGGGCAGCCCGGGCACCTCAAGGGTCACTCACTTCAAGTGTCCGAGGCGCTCACGTCTACTCCTGCAGCGTTGCCCTTGCCTCAGGCTGCCTTGCGTGGTGGTCAAGAGCACAGACTCCGCAGTCAGATTGCCTGGAATTGGGTCTCAGCTTAGCCATTTATTAGACTTCCCTGGTGGCTCAGATGGTAAAGTGTCTGTCTACAATTCAGGAGACCCAAGTTCAATCCCTGGGTCGGGGAGATCCCCTGGAGAAGGAAATGGCAACCCACTCTAGTTCTATTGCCCAGAAAATCCCACAGATGGAGGAGGCTGGTAGGCTACACTCCATGGGGTCACAAAAAGTCAGACATGACTGAGCGACTTCACTTTAGCCATTTATTAGTTATGAGACCTTGGGCGACCTTTGTATGTGTCGGGCTTACCATCTTTGAAAGGGCAATAATGAAATCCCTTATCCCATAGGGCGATTGTGAGAATTAAATGAAATGTGAATGTCTTAGAACATTGCCTGACACTTAATAAGTGCTCGATGAAAGGCAAGACATTGTTACTTGGCATCTCTTCCTCCAACAGGCCAAGGATCTTCCCATTCCAGAGCCTTTGCACTAGCCCATCCCTCTATCCAGAAGGTTCTTCCCTAGATTTCCCTAAGGTTGACTCCTTTTTTAAAACATTTTTATTTATTTTTGGTTGCGCTGGGTCTTCATTGGTGCATGTGGGTCTATCTCTGGTTGCAGCGAGCAAGGGCTACTTTCTAGTTGTGGTGCTCGGGATTCCCATTGCAGTGACTTCTCTTGTTGTGGAGCATGGGTCCTAGGGTTCTGGGGCTTCAGTAATTATGGTGCTAGAGATTAGTTGCTCTGCAGCATGTGGGATCTTCCCAGACCAGGGATTGAACCCATGTCCCCTGCACTGGCAGGTAGATTCTTAACCACTGGACCACCAGGGACATCCAAGGCTGACTCCTTTTAATTCAGATTCCCCAGCCACCCAGGCTGAAGTAGTCTTCTGTCACCTCACCCCATTTAGATTTTTTTGTCTGGAATGTATGTTATTGGATATTTTCTTGTTCATCCTTATTGATTATTTACCCCATTAGAACAGAGTCCTCAAAAGAATGGAGATTCTATTTTGTGTGCTCTGCCTCTCCAGTTCCTAGAAGGGGCACATAGTAGCTCATTGACTTGTTACGTGAATGAAACCAAATGAGATCTATTCCAGCCTGAGAACGGCCTGACATGGTTGTCATGCACTGTCATTTCTTGTGATGGGTAAATGGGGAAGAAGGTGTTTCCACCTGAGAAATGGCTGGGAAGACCTTTGCTTGTGTCTCCAAGCTTCAGAAATGTTGGAGGCCTCATATTGCCCCCCAGCCCTTCCCAAAACACCATCACAGCAACCACACTCTCCCTGTTTTGACCCAGCCCTGCAAATCCTCTCCATCCTTCCCCTCAATGCTGTGAGAGGCCCCAGGGAGCTATTGCGATTTTGTTCCCACTCCTGAAGATCCTACAAACCAGCACCTGAGTAAGGGTGAGGCAGAGATCAGGGCTAACCTTGGAGAGGATATTCAGGGCTGTGGGACTCAGAAGGGAGGGGCAGGAGTGCAGAGGGCAGGGCCTGGTCCCCTCCAGGGCCCAAAAGCCCCCTCAAGACGCCACCTCCCAGCACTGGGTATAAGGATTGTCCAGAGACTGCTTCCTCCAGGTCCTAAGGCACTTGACCTCAGACTTTGCCCTACCTTTTCTCTTGACTTCTCTTTGTCTCTCCAGGATTAATAACGATAAGTGGACAGTGGTGATGCTGGGCAGCCTACATTTGAGCCTGTGCCACTGACCCTTTAAGGCTCAGGGTGATTCTCCTCACTTAGGAACCAGGATCATGCTCATGGGTGTTTTTTTGTGTGTGTTCAATCAAGACGCAGCTCCCTTTGTAGGCAAAACATTTTCCAGACCTTTCTAGAAAGCAGAGGTGGCAAATCCTTGGTCCCACGAACTGAGCCCTTATAGCAGCCAGGCTGATCAGGTGCTGACTTTTGATCTAGAAACTCTGGTTGTGAACATCGAAGGGATCTAGTGTTCTTGGCCACCATGGGAAGAAAAAGGCAGAGACCCCAGAATGTACACCAAGTCTGGGAGCTCAGAGATCCAGGTGAGTGGCTGTAAAGGAAGGTGGGCTGGGTGGGGGGAACAGAGATCATGCCACATACCATATAAACCAAAACACACAGAGGGAGAACAGCAAGATCCTTCTGGGGACAAACTAATGTGTTCATTTTTAGATTGTTAAATATGTTACAGCCTGTTCA
Organism: Antilocapra americana; assembly: GCA_007570785.1. Classification (NCBI taxonomy): domain Eukaryota; kingdom Metazoa; phylum Chordata; class Mammalia; order Artiodactyla; family Antilocapridae; genus Antilocapra; species Antilocapra americana. The sequence continues at coordinate 14,649,681 of ML664173.1, read as the reverse complement.
CTTCATCGTTACAAGATGACTGCAGCAGCTCCAGATTTTCAGTTCAGCTCAGTTCAGTTCAGTCGCTCAGTCGTGTCCGACTCTTTGTGACCCCATGAACCACAGCACGCCAAGCCTCCCCGTCCATCACCAACTCCCGGAGTTTACCCAAACTCATGTCCATTGAGTCGGTGATGCCATCCAACCATCTCATCCTCTGTCGTCCCCTTCTCCTTCTGTCTTCAATCTTTCCCAGCATCAGGGTCTTTCCAAATGAGTCAGCTCTTCGCATTAGGTGGCCAAAGTATTGGAGTTTCAGCTTCAATATCAGACCTTCCAATGAACACCCAGGACTGATCTCCTTTAGGATGGACTGGTTGGATCTTCTTGCAGTCCAAGGGACTCTTAGAAGTCTCAATAAAGGACAGAAATGGTATGGACCTAACAGAAGCAGAAGATATTAAGAAGAGGTGGCAAGAATACACAGAAGAACTGTACAAAAAAGATCTTCACGACCCAGATAATCACGATGGTGTGATCACTCATCTAGAGGCAGACATCCTGGAATGTGAAGTCAAGTGGGCCTTAGGAAGTATCACTACAAACAAAGCTAGTAGAGGTTATGAAATTCCAGTTGAGCTATTTCAAATCCTAAAAGATGAGCTGTAAAAATGCTGCACTCAACATGTCAGTAAATTTGGAAAACACAGCAGTGGCCACAGGATTGGAAAAGGTCAGTTTTCATTCCAATCCCAAAGAAAGGCAATGCCAAAGAATGCTCAAACTACCACACAATTGCACTCATCTCACATGCTAGGTCCTCAGATCTATCAAGAGGAGCCTCTTTTCAGATTCTCAGAAATAACAGACTCATGTCCCATTGGCTTTGACTGAGGCAGGTCCCTGTTTATAAACCAGCTGTGGGAACAAGATGACAGAAGCTGGAATTGGCTCTGGACTAGATTACCAGCTCTGAGCTGGGGCTTCAGAGAGCTGAGACTGGGGGAGAAACAGTTCCTCAGAAGGGTACTGGGATACAGGTATCAAGTTGGAAGAAAAAAATTTTCCTTTTTAAAAAAATGTTCTGTTACTCACACAATGGCTTCTCTTCCACTCTGAATATCTGGTCACCTCACATAAGGGCAATTCAAGAATTTATTCCCATGGACTTTTCTGGTGATCCAGTGGTGAAGAATCTGCCTTCCAGTGCAGGGGACATGGGTTCAGTCCCTGATTGGGGAACTAAAATCCCGCACGCCGCAGGGCACCGTGCCATAACAAAGAACCCGAGCACAGCCGTGAAGACCCAGTGCAGGCAAAACGAGCAAACAAAAAAGATTTATTCCCCAACAGGAAGGTGAGCCAGAGCTCTGAGGCCTCCAAATTCTCTGTAAATATTTATTGAATTGAAGGCATGTTCTAGGGCCCAGTGGTTGATGGCAAGGAGACAGAGTGGGGAAAATAAGGTGATGGTTTGTTTCTCTCTTCTACTTGTCTACCTTCCCTTTTCATTAAGCAACTATGTATTGACTAGATATATGGATTTTTTGTTGATAGCTCTAGGATGGCTGTTGAATCAACATAAACAAGAAACTATACTATTTCTGCCCTTTCTAAAGTGATTGATTCCAATCCTTCCTCCTATTTTGTAGGAACATACAGCACATATAGTAAAATTGGGTTATGTTCATGGGTTTTTTCTCCCCCAAGCTTCTTTACCATAGTGAGTCCTTTTCACATACAGTTTCCGAAAGTGTTTGACTTGCATCGAAGAGATAAATTGTCAGGAGGGGGCCAGGATGGGAGAGAAGCTAGACAATTAGAAATGGTCAAAGGAACCCAGACTATTTTTTTTTGCAGAAGAGAATATTTTTCATTTCTTTTCCATGTTTTCATTTTTATTTTATTTATTAAACTTTAGTTGATTTACAGTGTTGTGCTAGTTTCAGGTGTACCGCTCCAGGTTCTTTTCCATTATAGGTTATTAAAAGATACTGAGTATGGTTCTGAGCGCTACACGGTAGATCCCTATTGTTGATCTATTTTATATATAGTAGTGTATATCTGTTAATCAAAATTTATCAGTCCTAATATATTGCCCCTCTTTCCCCTTTCATAACCATTAGTTTGTTTTCTATGTCAGTGCATCTATTTCTATTTTATAAAGAAGTTCATTTGTATACTTTTTTTAGATTCCAGGTATAAGTGATATATGGCATTTATCTTTGACTTACTTAACTTGGTATGATAATCTCTAGGTTCATCCATGCTGCTGCAAATGGCATCGTTTCACTCTTTTCTATGGCCGAGTAGTATTCCACTGTATGTATATGCCACATCTTCTTTATCCACTCATCCATCAATGGATAGATGTCGTGTCCGACTCTGCGACCCCATGGACTGTAGCCTACCACGCTCCTCTGTCCATGGGATTTTTCAGACAAAAGTACTGGAGTGGGTTGCCATTTCCTTCCCAACTCAGGGAATGAACCAGGGTCTCCCGCATTGTAGGCAGACGCTTTACCATCTGAGCCGCCAGGGAAGTCATCAATGGATATTTAGATTGTTTCCAGGTCTTAGTTATTGTAAATAGTGCTACTATGAACATTGGGGTGCATGTATCTTTTTGAATTGGTGGTCAGGTCTTTTCTGGATATATATACTCAGGAGTGGAATTGCTAGATCATACGGTAGCCTTATTTGTAATTTTTTAAGGAACCTCCATACTGCTCTCCGTAGTGGCAGCACCAATTTACATTCCCAATAGTGTAGGAAAGTTCCCTTTTCACCACACCCTCTCCAGCATTAATTATTTGCAGACTTTTGGATGATGGCCATTTTGACTGGTGTGAAGTGACCCCTCATTGTAGTTTTTTTTTCCCTATTGGAGTATAATCCTCATTGTAATTTTGATTTGCATTTCTCTTATAATTGGCAATATGGAACATCTTTTCATGTGTCTGTTGGCCATCTGTATGTCTTCTTGGAGAAATGTCTATTTAGATCTTCCCTGCAGAAGAGTTTTTTTTTAAATTTTTTAACTTTTTATTTTGCATTGAAACAGTTTATTAACAATGTTATGTTAGCTTCAGGTGTACAGCAAACTGACTCAGTTATACATATACATGTGTCTCTTCTTTTTCAATTTTTTTTTCAAATCCAGCGGCTCTTATATGAGGGCACTAACTGCATTCCTGAGGGTTCCACCCTCATGATCTAATCACCTCCAGAGACCCCACCACCTAAGATCATAATAATATGCCTATCTCTGGAACTGAGGGATGGTCATGGCCATCTGAAACAAAAGGACAAAATTCATTTCATCCATGAGAAATCCGAGGCTTGGAGTGTTTCAGTGATTTGCCTGAGTTTAACCAGCTTAGAAGAGTTGGAGCCAGATTCTCAAATAGTCTACCTCCAGAGCCTGCCCTCTTAAAAAAAAAAAAGTTTTTTAAAAGGAATATATATACACAGTAAAAATTCCAAGCAATGAAAAAGGTGTGTAGTGGACAGTAAGCTATACTTCAAGCCCTGACCCTGGTCCCCAGTTCTTCTTTTCTTCCCCACAATCATTCATCCAGGAGGTTTCATCACTTCTATGCTTTATTATGCTGATCCAGAATACTCTTTTGTTTAGATCTAATATGCCCCCACTTCCAAGGATTTTTACCCCATGCCCTGTTTATTATGAGGTCTTTCCATTTGGGCTGGCAGGAACACAAACTAGTTCCAGCCAGGTGTGAAACTGAGAATCTGTTGGACTTACTGCTTTGCAGTGGTTCTTTCTCAACCTCTAGTAGCCTCTCACTGTGTACTGACCAGTTCTCAGGCAGTAACTGGAGGGAATCCCTCTGCAAGCTGCAGGAGATCTCTTAGAAGAATTTTTAGTAAGTGTTGTCAAAGATATCATAAGAAGGCTTCATGGAGTTTTCTCATATGACTCTAGGAAAAAAGCTAGACTTGATAGTTCAAAGTTCATGAGAGGCAGATGACAGCATAAATAGGAATTTTCTCTGACGAATGGATGCTGCAGATTGGAATGGGTTGTGCTGAGGGACGCAGTGGGTCTTCGCCATCGGAGGCATCCCTCCTGAAGCTGGATGTTGTAGAGAAGACTCAGACATCAGCACCTCTGAGGGTCTTCCTGTCAGGTTCTTCAGTTGTGCGGATGGAAATGCAAATGATCAGGAAGACACAATAGAGGGGATCCTCAGCGGCTACCCTCCACTCCTGCCCTCAATCCTGAGATGGGGGGCTCTGCAAGTTTCCTGGGTAAGAATAAAAGGAGGATGCCTGGTAGACCTGGGAAGGCCCATGGCTTGCTGGACAAGCCATCTCCTGCACACACACAGACCCTGCACACATGCGTGGACCCTGTATCCACATGGGCCCTGCACACACAAGTACCCTGCCCACACGGGCTTCCTGCTCATGCACACTGAGTAGTCTCTGCCTCCCATACCATGCAGCCCCCGATGGGTCCCCAGAGGGCTGCCCCGGAGCTCACCCGTGTCCTGAGCAGTGCAGGTCCCCTGGTGAGGTCCAGGCTTAGGGAGGGTGAGGCACAATGGAAAGGGGTGGGCTTTGGATGTCACTGATCTTGACTTGAATCTTGGCTCTGGTACTTTGTCTCCCCATATGTGCCTCCGTGTCTCCATCTCTAAAATGAAGAGACCAATACCTACCGTAGAGTCTTGATAGGAGACTCATGGGGATCTTGAACAGCCTAGAAGGGGAAACTGAGGCCAGGGGACTTTCAGACCCGTAGATCACCCAGCCTTGGGTTCTGTTTAGGGCTCCTTAGCCCAGCCGAGTGCCCTGGCCAGCATGCAAGGCTGTTTCTCACCCCTCAGAGAACAGCCTGCACTCTGGGTCCACAACTGCCTTGGGTTCCTTGGTTCCCACGAAGTCTTGCCCCACCTTTGCCCACTCTGGGTGCTGAAGCAGGGCCTGGTGGCAGCCAGCTGGGCAACTGAGCTCTCTGCCAGGCATCCATCACTAGAGGTCACTCTTCCTCTGTGTGTATAGACTGGAGGGCAGAAACAGGGCTGCTGAGTGGGTGCCCAGGTGCCTCCTGGGAGGATTCATCCAGGCCTACCTGGCTAGGAGTGAGAGCACCAGCCCTTCCCAATGTCTGGACCTGAGAGCTCATGAGCAGTTCTCTTCCTATGAGCCAGACCAACTGAGTGCCTGAGCTTGCCCAGGTGAGATGGGAAGGCTTCTCTGATCCCAGGGCAGTCTAGCCAGCTGCCTAACCACTTCTGGTTCCCCTGGGACAGCTATAAGGCAGGGACAGGTCTGGACTTGGAGAAATGACAAGGCAGGAAGCCTGGACTTCCACCTACTAGTCCCTAGGCCTTGTTCACTGTGGCCTAAATTGGAGCTCACTTTTCTCCCAGGGCTGGCCTCACTGAGTACTTTGTCTTCTCCCAAAACACTAGCAGGCTGCCCCAGTGCCTGCCAGCCTGCCAAGCCCTTTCCTACCACAGGGCCTTGGCACTTCCCTCGGTCTGAATACATTGCCCCAGATCTTCACACGCACTTTAGCCCGAGATCAAATGTTACCTCCTCAGAGAGACATTCTCTGATCTCCTAGTCTAAATAGCCGTCTCCCAGCTTCACCCCATTACCCTTTATCTCACCATCCTGATTGCCTCTTTCATGACACTTACCATGACAATAGTTACCTCCTTAGTCCACTTGGTTATTGTCTACTCCCTTCTGCCCCCACCAACTGTTGCACCTACTCAATAAATATTTGTTGGAGGAAAGAACTGAAAAGTCTTAGAAAGCAGATGGTTATTATTGTCCTATTTTATGGATAAGGAAGTTAGCAAGAATAAGAGATTTATCAAGACCACGTAGATAGGAAATCATTGAGCCAGGAACTCCATCCTAGGCCTTTGAACTTGAAAATTATCCCTTCCCCCTGCCCCTCAACTCCCAGGCTCTGTGAAGTTTCATTATCTGAGGCCACACACCCCAAGAGTATACCCTAGTGGAGGGTCAGCGGGCCCAAGCTCATTCTTCTCCACCCCCCCTTTGACTCTCTGGGGTGAGAGTGGGTGCAAAACAATGAGGCAGGGGAAAATAAGGTGTGGGTTGAAGGTTATGGAGTGACTCAGTCACAGCACACACTCTCTCAGGTGATCTGGGAACCCCTGAGCCCACATGTTGTATTTTTCTTAGGAGAAAATAAGTCATGTATGAGGGGGCACAAACCTACTTTAAGATGAAAAGTACAGAAGTGGCCGCATTTGAGTTCTTGTGTTCACAACAGTCACTTCGCTGCACTGCTGTGGCGAGCACTCAGCCCTACCTGAAGACAGCCTCAGGACCTCTGTGGGCCTCCACAGTTTCTTGGGGCCCTGGGAAGATTTGAGAATGTGGACTGTGTAGCCAGATTTTCCTGTTTTCACTGGCCTCTTCTAGCCGGGGTTTCATAGCTAGGCAGTAAAATAAGAGTTTGATTAGACTAATTTTTTCATCTCCTTAATTTCCCAAAAATGATTGGACAAGTCTTCCCCGACCCCAAACTCCTGCCCTCATAGCCCACAGAAAAACCTACCTAGTCTCAGATACACCACTCACTTGCAAGTTCCCCATTACCCTTAAACTTGAATCCTGACGCCTGTTGTCGGCCAGGCTTGGAGTGAAAGTGAGAAGTGAAAGTCACGTCTGACTCTTTGTGACCCCCAAGAACAGTATCCATGGAATTCTCCAGGCCAGAATACTTGAGTGGGTAGCCTTTCCCTTCTCCAGGGGATCTTCCTAACCCAGGGATCAAACCCTGGTCTCCCGCATTGCAGGCGAATTCTTTACCAGCTGAGCCACAAGGGAAGCCTAAGAATATTGCTTCTCTGGGAGACCTTCCTGACCCAGGAGTCAAACCAGGGTCTCCTACATTGCAGGCAGATTCTTTACCACCTGAGCTATGAGGGAAGCCCCAGGATTGGCGAGGCGGGCCTAAATGTTAATAGGGAGAGTTCTGGTGGTTGGGGGCTGATGGAGTCTCCCTTTTCCTAGCAGATAAAAGAGAAAGAAAGTTGATTAGCTCTGGGGCTGACAGCGGCATCGTACGTGTGGGAGAGCAGAGTTGGACCCTTGAGGACCTAATGTGAGACTTCCAAGGGCAGAGGACCTCGTGCACTGAGGGAGGCCCAACCCAAACCAGCAAGCCTGAAGTTCCTGGGACCAACCTGCGCTGGCTCTGCCTTGGCCTGAGCCTGATGGCAAGGGCCCTGGAGTAGGAGCCCCAACCTGGGCACTAACCTCAGTCCTCCTCTGTAACTAACTGTGGCCTCAAGGGTTATACGCTCAACTGCTCTGAAAACTAAGTGAAATGATGTAACATAACTTTGGAGAAGGGCATGGCAACCCACTCCAGTGTTCTTGCCTGGAGAATTCCATGGACCGGGAAGCCTAGCGGGCTACAATCCATGGGATCGCACAGAGTCGGACACGGCTGAGCGACTAACACACACACACACAACATAACAAATAACATACATGTATAAGTAACTCTGCTGCAGCAAGAATCATGAACGCAGTAATGCATGTGACTAAACTTTGGCGACGACTAAGTGCCATGGAAACAAACGGCGGGCCCAGGCTTCAGCTCATGTGGTCCGTCTTGCTGGGCTGTAGCCAGTGGGTCAGGTGTCAGCAGGCAGGGGCTGGACTTTCAGCCCCAGTGCCGTCCAGGGGGACTGCCCAGACAGTTCCCCAGTATTCCACTCCTCTCTCTCTGCTGGCACACACTGGGGGGTTACTTCTCCCCATCCTCTCAAAGCCGGGCAGGGTGCTGGCATTAGTTCTGCCAGTGGGTTGTGGGCAGGAGTGCTCCATGCTGCTTTCAGGCTGGAGCACTTGTCAGCTCAAACCCCCAGCTGTGCTCTTCACTGGCATTCACAGAAATCTGATCTAGATGAGTTTCCTCAGGTGGGTCTCTGAATAACCTCAATGAAAGGAACCTCCAGCCCACTAGCTTTGGGCATGGAGACGCAAGAAATGAATCTTTATTGTATTAAGCCCTTGAGGCTGTGGGGGTTGTTTGTTACAACAGCACCATCTGGCCTAACCTACTGATAACAGGCTCCATCAACCAAGTTGCTCAACTTTTGGGTCTGGGGACCTATGGCCTCAGAATCACAGGGAGCAGCTCTGTTTAAAAATGCAGGTTCTCAGGCTCTGCCCCAGATACCTGGAGTCAGAATGCCCAGGGATGAGGCCCCCAGATTCGCGATTTAAAAACAGTGACTTCATCTCCAGGGGCAGCGAGTGTACATCCCAAGTGTTAGGGAAGGCCTCTGCTCCTGCTGAGGGCTTTACTGTGGCTCAGATGGTAAAGAATCTGCCTGCAATGCAGGAGACCCAGGTTTGATCCCTGGGTTGGGAAGCTACCCTGAAGACAGGAATGGCAACCCACTCCAGTATTCTGGCCTGGAGAATCCCATGGACAGAGGAGCCTGGCTGGCTACAGTCCAAGGGATCGCAGAGGCAGACACGACTGAGCAACTAACCCTTCTGTTCCCGCCACCTCCTCATTTGCTTCCTCTGGGTCTGAAGCAGGCCTGCTCAGTGGTCGGGGCTGGATTCTCCAGGTGCTATCGGGCTCAGGGCCTGGGCTTCCTGCTACCTCTCTCCTCCCACCTGGCAGCCCGGCAACTCCCCTGGGCCAGGGGCTGGGGGAAGGGCTCACAGAGGGAGAGCGATAGAAACCCTCCGTGATGGATTGAAGGAGACGAGACCATTCCCGGCTGGTGGAGGACGTGCAGCAGCAGTGACAGGCGGCGATGTTTGTGCTCTGAACCTGCAATTTCAGCTAATGGGAGAGATTGAGGAGTTCAGAATGAGACGCGGCGTGGGCTACAGCCCCACGGGCCAAGATGCCGCTGGCGTAGGTCGCGTGGCTTCATGGGCTTCCTGGAGGAGAGAGTAGGCGCCACATTCCTGGGCAGGGGAGAGAATGCCTCTGGCTCTCTGGGAGCTGGGCTAACCCAGCAGGCCCTAGGTTGGCCCCCTTTGGCTGCCTTTGAGTGTCAGGAGGACCAAGCTGGAGCAGCAGGTGAGAGAGCGTCCTTGTTTCCCTCTGGGCACTGCCCTTCCACGCGCCTCCCTCAAGGGGCTGCTGTGCCCAAGTTCAGGGAAGCCCCATTTGGGATACAGGAGGAAGGGGCAAGACTGAGGTCCAGAGCAGCCCTTGAGTAACTCCTCCTGCTTGCAGGGAGCCTCAGGTGTCCTTGCAGGGGCAGCCTGGTTAAAAGACAAGAATCAAAAGCCCAGAATCAGAGAACAGCTCATAAACTTCCCATCGCCTCTTTCTTAGGTTGGAAGCTGCATTGCCCACAGGATGAGATTCCAACTATTTCCTCCTCTTGTCCCTGGACAATGAAATTCAGATCCCTGGGCCTCAGTTGCCTCATCTGTAAAATCTGAACAGAAAAAGCACAATTTCCTGGGAATGTGGCACTAAGGACTGAATAAGACAAGGTGTGAGGCAATGCCTGTGAATCACCTGAGGACCTTGTGAAAAATGGAGATTCTGACTCAGCAAGGTTGGGGTAGGGCCTGAGTGCCTTTATTTGTAGTTAGCTTTCGGGTGATGCCGATGGATGACACTTTTAGCAACAAGGATGTGGACGATCAGAGCAAGTGCCTGGTTCACGGTGGGCACTCAAACAGTGGTGCTTTGGTTATTACTGTCATCACGGCCAGTAGTGATGGCATCACTGCCAACACAAATCAGGTGAGACTGTCCCTTCTGTGCCACGTCCTTCTTTACAACTTCCTGTTCCATTCAAGGTTTCCCTCGAGGACACCTGGACACAAATTTTGGAGGTTTATTGAAAGCCTCACCTGCAGGGCCCCACCAGTGGCCAGCCTGTTCATTAGACGTCTTTGGACGTCTGATGAGCTTAGTCACTGGGGGCCTCGGCAGTGGGTGTTGCCCGGCCACTTTCTCACTCCTGTCATCACAGCTGCCCAAAGGCATGATAGAAGTCATGACTGTCCCTGTCTTTCATCCCAAAAGAAGACACTTGCCGTCCTCTTTCTTCATGGGAGGGGAAGAGGTGTCTGGATTCCTCCAAGACCAGAAGAAGCAGCATGGCTCAATGATTCAAAGCTTGGGACCTTGGGCAGTTTGTATCATCACTCAGAGCTTCAGTTTCCTAATCTGTAAAATGGGCTCACACTACCACCATAGCTTTGTTGTGAGCATGAAAAGAAACAATGATTGTAAAACCCTTTTCACATGGTGTGCACCAGAAGCATGTCATTTTATGATCATTAAATTATGGACCCTGTCTCCTCATCACCCACCACCAAAAGCTGGTCCTAGAACCACCTGAACTGTGATGGTAAATGCAGTTTTGAACTGGCTCTGCTTTAACTTGGTGGTTCCCATCAGTTCAGTTCAGTTGTTCAGTCATGTCTGACTCTTTGCCATCCTGTGGACTACAGAACGCCAGGCCTCCCTGTCCATCACCAACTCCTGGAGCGTACTTAAATTCATGTTCATTGAGTCGGTGATACCATCCAACCATCTCATCCTCTGTCATCCCCTTCTCCTCCTGCCTTCAATCTTTCCCAGCATCAGAGTCTTTTCCAATGAGTTGATTATTTCCATCAGGTGGCCAAAGTACTGGAATTTCAGCTTCAGCATCAATCCACCCAGTGAATATTTAGGGAAATCCTGATTTTCTTTAGGATTAATCAGTTGGGTCTCCTTGCAGTCTAAGGAACCATTAAGAGTCTTCTCCAACACCACAGTTCAAAAGCATCAGTTCTTTGGAGCTCAGCTTTCTTTATAGTCCAACTCTCACATCCATACATGACTAGTGGAAAAACCATAGCTTTGACTGGACAGACCTTTGTTGGTAAAGGAATGCCTCTGCTTTTTAATATGCTGTCTAGGTTGGTCATAGCTTTTTTTCCAAGGAGCAGGCGACTTTTATTAATTTCATGACTGCAGTCACCATCTGCAGTGATTTTGGAGCCCCTCAAAAATTAAGCCTCTCACTGTTGCCATTGTTTCCCCATCTATTTGCCATGAAGTGATGGGACCTGATGCCATGATCTTAGTTTTGTGAATGTTGAGTTTTAAGCCAAATTTTTCCCTCTCCTGTTTCACTGTGGTTCCCATAGTCGGAGCCAAGTTAGGCACAGTGGAAACACGAAGCCAGAGGAACCAGAGGAGCATACCAGCTGTTTGCGGCTGTGGCTCAGGCCAGGAGGGCAAACCACGGGGAAGGGGAGAAGGGAAAAGCAGAGGAGGAGAAGGGGAGCAAGGGGTTAATTTTGGAGAGGTTGCTGCAGGGCCACCCTCAGCTGAAGACTAACCTGTTCATCATCTGGGGTGTGTGGGAAGGCTCAGGACATGTGGTGGTAGCAGGAGGACCAGGGACAGATGCTGAAGGCTTGACACCCAGATCCCCTGCAGCCCTCTTTGGGGACATTTCCTGCGGGCCTAGCTGTTCCAAACCCTTCATTCCATTTGTATTTGGGGGAAAAGACACATCTTAATCACTTTCTTTTTTTCTTTCTTTTTCTTTACCGAGGTATAATTGACATACAGTTTTATATTAATTTCGGATGCACAGCACAATGATTTAATATTTGCATGTATTGTGAAATCATGACAATCAAGTTTAATTAACGTCCATATCATACAGAGTTACAGATTTTCTTCTTGTGCTGAGATATTTTAAGATTTACTCTCTTTGCAACTTGCAAATGTATAATACAGAATTATTAACTTTAGTTGCCTGTTGTATATTACCTCCCCAAGACTTGTTTTATAACTGGAAGTTTATACATTTTGATTCCCTTTACCCCTTTCATGCTTCCCCTCACCTCTGACAACCACCAATCTGTTCTCTGCATCTATGAGCTTGGTTTTTTTCTTTTAGATTCCACATATAATTGAGAGTGTATCATTTTTCTCTGTCTGACTCACTTTCCTTATCATAATGCAATCAAGGTCCATCTTGTTGTTGCAAATGTTAAGATTTCATTCTTCTTACTACTACTACTAATAATAATGTGTATATATATGTTGTATTCCTGGAATAAATGCCTTTTGATTGAGGTGTATGATCCTTTTAATATATTGTTGAATTAGGTTTGCTAATATTTTATTGAGAATTTTTACATCTTTACTCATCAGGGACTGTTGTTGTTTAGTTGCTAAGTCATGTCTGACTCTTGTGACCCCGTGGAATGCAGCCTGCCAGGCTCCTCTGTCCATGGGTTCTCTGGACAAGAATACTGGAATGGGTTGCCATTTCCTTCTCCTGGGGATCTTCCTGACCCAGGGATCAAATTCGTGTCTCTTGCATTGGCAGGTGAATTCCTTACCACTGAGCCACCGGGGAAGCCCATTCATCAAGGATATTGGCCTGTGACTGTCTTTTCTTGTGGTGTCCTTTTCTGGTTCCTATGTCTGAGTAATCCTGGCCTCATAAAATGAGTTGGTAAGTATTCCTTCTTGTTCTTTCTTTTGAAGGAGTTTGACAAGGATTGGTATTAATTCTACTCTGACCATCTGAAGGAATTCACCATGAAGCTGCCTGGTTCTGGACTTCTGTTTATTGGGAGGATTTTGATTACTGAGTCAATCTTCATGCTAGTAGTTGGTTTATTCAGATTTCCTATTTCTTGATTCAGTCTTGGAAGGCTTTATGTTTCTAAGAAGGTATCCATTTCTTCTAGGTCGTCCAATCTGTTTGCCATAAAATTGTTTGTAGTAGTCTCTTATGATCCTCTATGTCTGTGGTAACAATTGTAATGTCTCCTCTTTCATTTCTGGTTTTGAGTCCTTTCTCTCTATTTTTGAATGAGTCTAAAGTTTTGTCAATTTTATTGAACTTTTTAAAGAAACAGCTCTTAGTTTCATTGATCTTATATTTCTCCTCTTTAGTCTTTTTTATTTCTCCTCTGATCTTGGTTATTTCCTCTACTAACTTTGGGCTTCATTTATTCTTTTTCTAGTTCCTTGTATAAAGTTAGGTTGTTTGAGAATTTTCTTGTTTCAAGTAAGCATTTTTATTTCTATTAACTTTCATCTTATAACTGCATTCCATAAGTTTTGGTAGGTTGTATTTCCATTTTCATTTCAAGGTATTTTTAAATTTCTTTTTTTTTGTTTCTTTATTGACCCATTAAGGGCTTCTCTTGTGGCTCAGTCGGTAAACAGTCTGCCTGCAACGAGGGAGAGCCAGGTTCAATCCCTGAGTCAGGAAGATACCCTGAGAAGGAAAAGGTAATCCATTAGTCATTCAATAGCCTGTTGTTTAATCTCCACGTATGTGTGACTTTTCTAGTTTTCTTCTTATCATTGATTTCTAGTTTCATTCGGTTGTGATCAGAAAAGATGCTGCCATATTGGCTCTTTGTGACCAGTTTATTTCTCTCAGGCTAATGTTCCCAAGGGTCATCCATGTTTGTACATATTATGTGTTTAAGTCCAGCTTTAGTAGTTATTCTTGGAAGCCGGGGTTGGCCAGTTATAAGCTAGTTGTCCAAATTTAGAAGCAACGCACACCATGGCTATAAGGTGTAGGACCAGCTCCCCTACTGCAGCCACGATCACCTGTAGGAGGCTAGTGTGAGAGGCTACCTCCCACCTAGCATCTCATTTGTGAGGAATCGCTTCCAAGAAGCTGGAAAATGCTGATAGTTGCAGTGTCGGTTCCTGAGGTCAAGTTCACGTGCTTGCTACCTCCAAAGGCAGTCTTGTACACTGATGGAGAACATGCGTTCTGGGATCAGGCAGCCCGGGAGTGAATCCTGGTACTGTTACTTCCTATCTACTTGTCCCTTTATAAAGTGTAGATGATGACAGGGTTGATGTGGGAATTTGACGAGACGGCCTCTCCAAAGTGCACAGCCAGGACTGGCCCAGAGGAAATGCTTGGTAGAAGCTGGAAATGACTGATTTTATCAGCATCTCATGGGTTAAAACTTCATCTCCATGGCTTCTGATGTCCAATTTGGGCTGAGATGAGCAAGATACAGTTGTTCCCAGGCTAGTTTGGGGGTTTTCAATTTTTGTGTATTTGTAAAGAATGGAGTCCTTTGGGCAAATTCTTTTGTGTAGCCCCATATTAGGATGGAAAAGGAGATTTGCTCCACCTGGGGAGTAGAAGTTCTGGCCCTCCTTGTGCTGTAGGCATGCACACCCACCTGCAGACACGTTCCCTTCCTCCCTCACTCTGTCCCTCCCTCTCTCTCTCTCTATTTCCCCACGGCCTCCTCCAGGGAACTCCTGCAAAGCCCGGGGAAGAATGGAGTTGGAAACCACGACCTTGTGGGAGGGCTTCTTTTATGGCTCAGCTGGCAAAGAATCCACCTGCAGTGCAGGAGACCTGGGTTCGATCCCTGGGTTGGAAAGATCCCTTGGAGAAGGGACAAGCTACCCACTCCAGTATTCTGGCCTGGAAGATTCCATGGACACAGCTGAGTGACTTTCACTCACTCACTCACTCACCTTGTCGGAACACCCCTCCTTGTGGAGAATCCTGGAGGGGAGTCCAGGTCTCTGCGAACAGGGCAACACAGGGCTCAGTGGAAGGCAGGGCAGGGCCTCTGCTTGATGGGGCTTCCACCTCATCACAGGCAGGCTGGGCTGAACTGGGGGCCACAAGGAAGGAACGCTGTGGGTCCCCGAGTCCCTTTGTCTCACCTTCTCTTGGGTTTTCACAAAACACCTTTGTCTCACTTCTCAAAAGGAAAGTATCTTAAAAAGCAAAGTCTCTCATAGTGGATCTGAGGTCACCTGCCTGAGCTGACAGTGTGTGTTTCTAGCACTGATTGATGCTTCTAGCACTGGCGGAGCCAGAAAAAGGGGTGTGTCAGATGTGAGTTGTGAACCTGTATGTCTGTGCAGGTGTGTGCATGAGTGCCTGTGTGTTCCCATGTGTGTATGCCCATCCACGTGTATATATGTCTGTGTGGGCCTTTGTGTGTGTGTCTGTGCCTGAGTGTGTGTTCACATGTGCACCTGTGCATGTGTGCCCAGGAAAGTCCTCAGGTTCATCACATTCCCTGCAGAACTTCTGGTTACTTCACTGATTCACTCACTCATCCAGTCAGACATTCCTTTAACACTCTTGAGTCACGAATCTTAAAATGGTCAATTCTAATTCTGTTGAGTGTCTCCCATGGCGCCATGAGAGCATATGCCCATGATGCTGTGATGTCACAGGCCCAGAGCTCTCTGGAGGTCTCTCAGATCCCAAGCACTGCCACGTAGCTTACCAGCTGGTTCCTGCACTCCCTGAAGCTCTGTGGGTGCTCTCTGAGCTTTGTTTACTTGCAGAGCCCTATTTCTCACCCTGGAGGAGGGCATGGCAGCCCACTCCAGTACTCTTGCCTGGAGAGTCCCCATGGACGGAGGAGCCTGGTGGGCTGCAGTCCATGGGGTTGCAAAGAGTTGGACATGACTGAGTGACTAAGCACAGGGCGCACTTCTCACTCTTTCCTGTGGCCTTGGGCCACCCCTGAGAACATGGCAGTTTTTCTTGCTGCCTTTAGCCACATCAGGTACATAGATGCCATCAGAGAGCTCCTGTGTCAACTCCAGGTGTATGCGTGTGACTCTGGATAGGTGCGTCCTTACACCCCTAGATGTGGGAAGGTGGGCTCTTGGGTGTGAGGTCTGTGTGGGGTATCTCCGAGTGTGTGACTGTAACTCTAAGCTGAGTCTAGGCCTGAACCCACTCCCAGCCTGCCCCCAGAAGCCCCTACTGTGCTGTCCTGCCAGTAATTACAGCAGATAAACTGCTCCAGTTGAGGGCTGCTGTCCCCGGCTGGCTGCCAGCCGTGCAGCCCCAGGCTGCGCTGTGGGAGTCCATTCATTTTAATAAGAGGTACACCCTGTGTTATTAAGAAGAGTGTTTATTACTGTCGCTGCGCACTGACAGCAGCTTCCATCATCGTTAAACGGCAGATGCGGGGAGGGCGGGGGTGCTGCGCACTGCAGCTCTTTCAAGGCACCCGCCCAGCTGGGGGGCCGGGGAGGGACTTCTCTCCCCTCCCTTGCCCCAGGACTGCGTGGCAGCGCCCTTTCTAGCAAGAACGGAGCCATTCAGCTGAGCCTCAGCCTGCTGGAGTCGGGGTGGGGGCTGGCGGAGGGGTTGGGGGGGAACGCGGCTTAGCATCCAGATGCTGCTCCAAAGCCAAAGGGGGCCAGGGTTTGGGTTTGTCTCTAGGGCCAGACAGGGCGACCCATTGGCCTACCTGCCAGGCTCCTGGTTTCACCTGGAACACCCTCACCCAGGGCTTTTTTCAATCGCTGAGTAAATGAAGCCTGGCCAAACTCCTTACCCTTTCTGCCGTCTTATAGGATGTTTGGAGTGGACAAGTATTAGGTGCAATCACGAGAAATGTAGTGAGATAGAAGGAACGAAGTTTCCTAAACTTTCTTGGTTCATGACACTCTTAGGGTCTCGATCATTTTTTTTGCGATACCCCTGAGTCGAAGGAAATACCTAAAGTTGTGTTTCTTAAGTAGTTAGGTGGAAACAGCTTAAATATTTGTGCTTCACAACTGATGAGCCATTTGAAAAAAAAGAAAAAGTACACATAAGCTTAAATTTTAAAAATCATTGTAATTTATTTGACTGAGCCTGGTCTTAGCTGTGGCATGTGGGGTCCTCCATCTTTGTTACAACTCGTGGGATCTTTAGCTGCACTGTGCTGACTCTTAGTTGCGTCGTGTGGGATCTAGTTCCCTGACCAGGGATTGAACCTGGGCATTGGAAGCAGATAGTCTCAGCCACTGAACCACCAGGGAGGTCCTGACATGAATTTGAACTTTAAAAGATTGTATTTCATTGTTAACTGTAATCACATACTGATGGGACATATGTGCCTGTTGGACCCCGGACGTCTTCTTAGACTCTAGGATAAGATTGACCAGTTCTGCTTTGACTTTTGTTGTAGCAACCACTGAAAATCCAGCTTCTTGAAAATATGCGACCACTGCAAAGAATGCAGTACAATCCAACGCTGAAGCTGTGAACTACCTCAAGTTGGTAATTCACATCTTGTTTGGCAGATATCAAGCATTTCTTCAACACCGGCAGATGCTGACTGTTTGCTGGGAAAGTTTATAACATCCTGTGATGCCCCTGTGCGTGTGGCTTCACAGTTTGGAAACTATGGTGCTAGAAGACCTGGGTTCAAGTCCCAGTTGTTTGTTTGCTCATTTACATATCTGTTTACTTAGTGCAGTTTCAAGTCCTGACTCTGTACTTCTAAGAGCTCTATAAGTATTAACTCATTTAATCATCATAACAACCTTATGGGATAGATGCTACTGTGTGATGATTGATTTATGTGCCAACTTGGTGAGGCTCTAGTAGCCAGTTGTTTGGGTAAGCACCAGTCTAGATGTTGCTGTGAAGGTATTTTTTTTTTATATATAATTAGCACGTAGACTTGAGTAAAGCAGATTACCCTCTACAACGTGGATGGGCCACACCTAATCACTTGAACATCTTAAGACTGAGATTTCCTGAAGAAATTCTCAAGACTGCAACAGAGAAATCCTGCCAGAGTTTCCAGCTTGCCGCCCTTAAGAGCTGGAATTCAAAACTGTAACATCCACTCTTAGCTGAATTTCCAGGCTGCTGGCCTGCCCTATAGATTTCAGACTTGTCAACCCTTACAATTACATGATCCTTACACTCTGTCTCTTTGAGACAGAGCCTAGCTTGACTAAAAACATTGTTCAGCTACTAACTAGTTACTAACTAGCTGTGTGACCTTGGACAAGTCTTTTTCTCCTTGGGCCTCTGTTTTATCATAGCCAGATGAAGTTGGACCAGATGAATTGAAGGTTACTTCTAGTGCTAACATATAGTCTGTGGGATGCTATGCTGTGCTTAGTCACTTAGTCATGTCCGATTCTTTGTGACCCCATGGACTGCAGCCTGGCAGGCTCCTCTGTCCATGGGGATTCTCAAGGCAAGAATACTGGAATGGGTTGCCATGCTCTCCTCCAGGGGCTCTGGGGCATGGTGGTGGATAAATAGGGCTACCATCCTGCCTAGAAAGTCATGGTAGGCCTTTTTTTGTTGGCTACCTAACAGCCATTCGTAACCCACTTGTCCGTTGCCACCATTCTCTGTACGATATAGGTACTCCAGTTCCTAGCCTTACTTGTAGCTAGGGAAAACCATGTAACCTTCTTAGGGCTAATGATGTACAAGGGAGAAGTACACTGGGGACTTCTAGATAATATATTTTGTTACCCCATAGGAAAAGGAAGAGAATCCACTTTCTTTGTGCCTCTTTGAAGGTGACGATATCTGGAGCTTCAGCAGGAATTTAACTATGAGGCACAAGCCAAAAGCTAAGGATCGCAGAATTGAAATAGAAAGAGTCTGAATTCTCAATATACAGTTAACCAATGCTCAACCAATCCTAAGACCTGCCACCTCTGAAATTCTTGGTTATACCAATCCTTATGATCAAGCTATGGTGTCTGTGTGTACTTGTAGGTCACAGAATTTTTAACTGATCCAAGTACCTTCCTTTATTGCTTAGCTTGGTTTGGTGAGTGATCAAGGGCAGGGTCCTGACTTTGGAGATTGTTGTTTCGGGTCTCAAGGAAACTGAATTTACTCTTCTTGATTGAGTATAACTTTGACTCCAAGAACAGAGACACTAATACCATGTTGTCCGAAATTTCCAATAGGTAGTACCACACATTCTTGATCAGAAAGATTGATAGTCCCCAGTTTTAGAACAGTACACTTATCAAGTAGATGGATTTGGAGCTCACAGAAAGGAATGTGGGTCACAAGGGGTCATCATTGTTTATACTAGCCAAACCTCACTTTCTGTGTTTTATAATACTGATGAGGGGAAAGGCAGAGATATCATTCTTGTATGTCAAGGCATTTGATAAAACCTATCACAAGAGACATGGGCCTGGTACAGAAAATGGGGGTTGAATAATAGCACAGCTCTAGTTCATATCTCTTGATTAATCAAGGCCCAGCTGTCTGTTTAGCCAACACTTTATATTACTCACCATGTGCTAGGTCCTGTTCTAAGGGCTTTACAAATATTAGCTCATTTAATCATCATGACAATCTTTCGAGATTGGCTCTATTGTTATTTTCACTGAAGAGGTCTAACCATTGAACTGATGTCAGGCTGGGTGGAGTCTCTAGAAGGTAGGCCATAGAGCTATGCCCTTAATCCTGTCCTACTAAGCTTTTTAGGACAAGGACTAGAATAAAAAAAAAAAAAACATACAGCCACAGTTTCAGACTGCCAAAACTAATGTATGTTCAATGATTCCAGTGAGCTGCAACTGATGGGGCTGAAATGATTAAGCTTGATTGAATAGGGTTACACCTTTGTTTTTAAAATCCCCATTGTCCTAACCCAGAGGTGGAAGTTGGTGGCTAAAGGGCAGTACCAGACCTGGGCATGTTAGTTGCCTGCAGGCCCAGGGGGCCAGAACAGCAGTGTGGTCCCAAACGGGACCCTTCATGCCTGATAGAAGTGGGGTGTCCAGGAGTCAGTTAGGACACACTTGAAATCCACTTTTCACAGTTGATACCGCCTGTGGGAGACTCAGGTCTACTCTCTGAACCACAGCCCACTACACCCGACAAAGAAAGAAACACGCTAGAGAACGCACAGAGAGAGAATGATCAGGATGGCACACGCCTTGAGACCGTGACTACTACAGGGGGCCAATCCCCATCTTCCTACGTTCTGGAAAGTGCTCCATGAGTTTCCTTCGGACACTCCCCTCGCCGGGCATGTCATATAAGTGGGGCCAACTCCTGGAGGTGGGTGTACGACCCAGGCCTGACCATTCAGAGATCTCCATCTTCCTGGACACAGGGGCTGGTTCATGGGTGGACATGTGACCCAAGCTCAGTCAAAGACAATCATACCCATAGCTTTTTTTCTGGAATTCTTGGGAAAGGGGAGCTCTTTCTCGTGGCATTTACTGAGTTGGTGGGATTTAGGCTGAATCTACCCAGGTGCCTCCACATCAGGAGCACTTACCTGAGAACGATGTCAGTGTAGAGGAAGGCAGAGCTGAGAAATGGGGACAGACTCCTCACGTACCCTTGGCCTAATCCTGGATCTTGCCAGTTTCATGAATCAATACATTCCCTGTAGGGTCAGTATTTTGTCCCTTGTGATCCTGACCAATACAGCAACTGAGCTAGTTGAACCTGACAAAGGGTCTTCAAATCCTTCAAGCGGGAGGGCCACTTCCACGTGGACACTGAGAGCAGCAGAAGTGTCCATGGTGGTGGTAAGAGGACCTCAGATCTGGGCTCCAGGAAGATGAGAAAGAGTTTTCTAAAGGCCTATACTCCACAAGGATGGAATAAACCATTCCTCTGAGATGGTGAGTCCCCTGGCCCCAGAAGGTGTTAGCAGGGGCTGTGGGACCATCTGTGTTGGAGTTATCATGAAAGCTGTTTGTGCTTAAAGGTAGAGAATTGGACCCAACAGCCCTTGAACTCTGAGATGTGATGATCCAACTCTAAAGGTGTAGTTGGGTGTGGTGGGGCAAAAATTCAGTAGAATTATGGTCTGGTGTACTTTGCCAACAAAGGTTTGTCTAGTCAAAGCTATGGTTTTTCCAGTAGTCATGTACGGATGTGAGAGTTGGACCATAAAGAAAGCTGAGCACCAAAGAATTGATGCTTTCAAATTATGGTGCTGAAGAAGACTCTTGAGAGTCCCTTGGACTGCAAGGAGATCAAAACCAGTCACTCCTGAAGGAAATCAGTCCTAATATTCATTGGAAGGACTGATGCTGAAGCTGAAGCTTCCATACTCTGGCCACCAGATGTGAAGAATTGAGTCCTTAAAAATGACCCTCATGCTGGGAAAGACTGAAGGCAGGAGGAGAAGGCGATGACAGAAGATGAGATGGTTGGATGGCATCACCGACTCAATGTACATGAGTTTGAGCAAGCTCCAGGAGTTGGCGATGGACAGAGAAGCCTGGCACGCTGCAGTCCATGGGGTCACAAAGAGTCGGACATGACTGAACGACTGAACTGAACTGATGGTCTGGTGGAAAAAAGACATCTGGAATCAGAATCTCTGGGTCCTCCTCTGTCTTTCATTGACCAGTTGTGTGGCCTAAAGCAAGCCAGTTACTCCTCTTACTCATGTTCTCCATCTGTCCAAATGGGGATGATGCCATTTGCTGTCTCAGGTAGTTATTCTGAAGCTCAGATGCAGTAAAAGCTGTAAAAGTTCCAAGGAAGTTAACATGTGGTCCAGACAGATGTAGGAGGTGAGGTGAAAACAGCCCTCAAGAAGAATGGAGGGTCTGAGTGGAACCACCTAGGAACTAGGCCTGGGCTGCAGGGGATTCCTAGGGGTCAAGCTGTCTATAGAGAAGGGGCAGGTGATATAGATCACTGGAACCAGAGTTAAGTGTGATGGCGGGTGTCTGTGGAGTGTGGACTGGAGTGAGCCGGTACTGTCTGAAGAACTGCAAATTCTAATTTTATAAAACAACTCCAAACTAAACAAAAGACACCAGTGGGTCATGTTTGGCTTATGGGCCCCAGCTTGCAGGCCCGCAGCTAAAGAACAGGTAAAGAAAGTCTTGGGAGGCAGCTGGTGTCGTAATGAATGAGTGAGTTTCAGAATCAGCAACTCATCCCCACTCAAGGGTTTTCCCTTGGAAGGGGGACATTCCTGCCCAGCTCAGGGTTCCAGGCCATTGGCTACCCATTCCTTCTCATATACCTTAGTGAGGACAGGTTCTCTCATGCTAGCTAGTGAAGCTTGGAAGGATCCCAGTGAATCCTGTGCACAATCTGCCAGGTCACCCCCCTCAGTGTTCTCTGTCCAGGGGACCTCTTCCCAGGTAAGGGGCACCACTCCGGGCTCTCTCTAGAGAGAGAGGCTCCAGACCTAGGGATGCTCCTGCCCTCTCCCCTTCCTGGAAGAAGCTCCTGACTAAGCTGTTTAGGGACCACCACCCAAGGAGGGGCCAGGCCAGGGGCTGCTTGGCTTGAGTTGAGTTCCCTTCCTCCCCTCCACTTGCAGGCTTCCCTTGCAGCTCAGTTGGGTCTGATTGCAATTAAAGAGACCTGGGTTCAATCCTTGGGTCGGGAAGATCCCCTGGAGAAGGAAATGGCAACCCACCCCAGTATTCTTGCCTGGAGAATCCCACGGACAGAGGAGCCTGGCCGGCTACAGGCTATGGATCGCAAGAGTCGGACACGACTGGTGACGAAGCGCTCTTCCACTTACAGATGCAATAAACCAGCCTGGGAGCCAGCTGCCCTCCCCTGTCCTGCCCTCTCCGGGGACATCAGGGTGGATGTGACACTGGGGCTCCTGGAGAGGCTGCTGGCTTTGGCAAGGTTGATGGGGACCCACACGTCAGCCGGGGCCACTTCCTCATCACCGAAACTGTGCCGAATAACGAGACCACGGGAGTCTGCTAGCGGGGCCTGGGGAGCGTACTCCATTACTCTCCTTTATTCACCAGGGAGATTTATGTGGCCTATCTCCCTTCCCTTTGTCCACCTGCGAGGCCCTATAAGTCATGTCCCCGGGGCTGACAGGTCACAGGGCCCGTGCTGCTGCTCTGTCAGAGTGAGTGATGCTGGGGGGTGATTAAAAGAGAGGAAGGGTGAAAGGTCAGCAGCAGACGGCATGATGGGAGTTGGGGATGTAATTATTACTCGCGTGACATACTGCTGGGTTGTTCTCCCCCTTCTTGTAATAGACACACACACTTGGGTGCAGCTCAGAGAGAGGGGGAGGGCGCGATGCTAAGAGGTACCGGGAGGGCCAGCCGGAAGGGGCCTTGGGTAATGGGCCTCGCACGTGAGCTTAGAGCACGGGGAATGGAGGAGCGTCAGTGGGCTCCCCAACCCCAGACAGCAGCCCCCTCCACACAGTGAGGCAGTTCCCCAAGACTGCAACACAAAGCCTGGGACAGAGAAGCAGTACTTGCCGTTGTGGTAGTGATTGCCATTAGCTCGGAAGGAAATTATTAAGGAAAGGCACCCAGAGAACAAGCTGAGAAGCTAATGAACAGAAAACTCCCCCAAATGACCTGGACTGAGGGGCCTCTAATTTTCTGGACAGATGGGCAATTCCCACTGGCATATAGTCAGTCAGGGACACAGGCAACCGGGAGATATCACACCCCCACCTGCTCAGGAACCTTTCCTGCACCCACTTCCTGAAGTGCCTGGAGTTTTACCAAGGACTTGGTGGCTCAGATGGTAAAGAGTTCACCTGCAATGCAGGAGACCCAGGTTCGATCCCTGGGTCAGGAAGATCCCCTGGAGCCGGGAATGGCAACTCACTCCAGTATTCTTGCCTGGAGAATCCCATGGACAGAGGAGCCTGGCAGGCTACTCCATGGGGTTGCATAGAGTTGAACATGACTGAGCAACTAACGCGTTCACTCACTGCTCCAGAAGACTGCTGAGGCCTCCTGGGAGGCGGGAGGGCCCAGGAGTGTCCGGGGCTTGTTCACACACAGCATGACATGTCAGCACAGGTCAGTAGGGCACTTCAGTCCTGAGAGTAAGTTTTCATGGGGGTTGGAAAGGGTTATTCCAGCGGGTGAATTTGGGGGTGAGGGTGGTCCTAGGGAGACCAGGCCTTACCCAGAGACTGTGTCCTGGGGTGGGGCTGTAGAAGGCTTCAGAGGAAACCCTTAGCTGCACCCTCAGTCTGTCACCCAGGCTCGACCACTCCCTGAATGCAGGACAGTCACAGCTTCTAGGTGGTGCCTTGCTGGGTGGGGTACTGAGCCTCTCTGATTGACATTCTTGGGTAGTTCCCAGTCATACCAAACCTGCTCTGGTCCATGACTGGTGGCCAGAGGATGGTTGTACAAATTCTAGGCCCAGGTCCAAAGAGACCCTTGAGAGCTTCTACTTTCACTGGCTTGGAGTTCTGAGCCACAGTGTAAAAACTATCTGGGTCATACTGTTAGAACAATAACATGCAGAGAAGGGTCTAGAAGATGAAAGATCAGGAGTAAAGAAAAGTTGCAGTGTCCCAGCCATCTCCACTGAGGGGCCAGGCAGGAGAGGAAGGCTATTTTGTATCTTTTAGCCCAAATTACAGCCACAGACCAAGCCCAGGCAAACCACGTGGAGCAGAGATGAGCCATCCCATCTCTGCTGAGCCACCTCATCCCATCTCTGCTGAGCCCTGCCCCACCAGCTCACAGTATCATAAGCTTGTTTTAAGCCGTGCTATTTTGGAATGGTTTATTATGCAGCAATGGAGGACTCTCATCTGTGGTCCATAGAGTCATGCCCCCTTGGCTCCTTGCCTCTTGCTACCCTCCCCCAAAGAGGTCCAGGCAAAGACTCATTATTGGAGCAGATGCTCCTGCACCAAGTAGAATTCCTGCCCAGTGGTGAACCAAGGGCAAGGTGGGGAGCTGGTCCACCCTGAGTGCAGGCGTTTAGAACTTAAATCAACAAAAGTTTTTTCTTTTTTTTTTAGGGAGGAGTATCTTATCACTGGTATAGTTTAAAATCACCAGAACATGTTAATAATAAAAAGCAGACTGATTTTCAGTGATTCGTCTTTAAATTCTTTATGAAAATGTAGCCCTTTATTATAGTACCTGGAGCAGACTGTGCTCAGCGCCCCATCCCCGGAGTGTCACTGGTCTACCATCATGATGATGTGAGCCTCAAGGGGAGAGAACTGGGACGAGGTCAAATAGAGAAATGGCCCTAAAGCCCCAGGAAGGAAGGACAATGAGGTTCTCTTGGGCCTCTGTTGGATGCAGGGCTTTTGTGGGTATTACTGCTTTTAGTCCTCGGGAACTCTGCCGGCATTTTGTCTCCTGGATTGGCAGGTGGGTTCTTTACCACTAGTGCCACCTGGGAAGCCCGTTCAGATGGACTTTTGACAGAGGAAGACAGGAGGCTCTCCAGGGTGAGAGGTTTGCATGAGCTCAGGGAGCAAGGAAGTGGTGGGGCTGCAGTGTCGACACAAGGTTTTAGACTCTGGGCTCCAGAACTAGTCAGGATGGAGGGAAGTGTGGTCCCCGGTCCAGAGGCTGGGATGCCCTGGACAAGGCTGGGGTGTTCTCTGATGGAAGCCATGGTGGCCTCTTCCTCAATGCCTCAGGGTTTCCCTCCCCTTTTCACAGCTCCCTCAAAAAGAAAAATCTGCCTCTTCCCTTTTCCAACATTGACATACAGTGCAATGGTTAAGTGGTGCTGGAAATTTGGGTTCAAATCATAGCTCTGCCTGTAACAGCAGAACGATGTGACCTTGGACCGATTTCTCAACCTCTCTTTGCCCTTGAAACAAGATTAACAATTGTCTTCACCTCATTAAAACCAATGGGAGACTGAAATGAGTCAATACATGTAAAAAAATGTAGACTCTGACATGTCAGTTATCCAATGGATAACTATCCATTTTTAGTTATCCAGTGATCACTTATAGAGCATGATGGGCAGGCATGTTAAGAACTTGACAAATATTAACTCATGTAATTCTTCTCAGAACCCTGTAATGTGAGTATCATTATTTCCCCATTTAACAGATAGGGAGGCCCAAGACTCAGAAAGGCTAAGTGACTCCCCCGAGATCACACAGCTAGCATGGGGCTTGCCCAGGATTCAAACTCAGATGTGTCTGCCTCCCAGGGATGAATGTAGCATACACAGGGCTGTGATTAATAATGTCAGCTATAACAATTTCACTAGGTTTCCCTGAATATACTCTGGGGTTCCTCTTTCTCTCTACTTTTCTTGCACAGAAATTATAGTAGGAAACTTTTGGTGTAAGTAATCATGTGAAAAAAGAGCAGGTACCATTTCCTACCCTTCAAATAGGTAAATATTTTAAAGTGTAGTAATATCAAGTATTGGGGCTTCCCAGGTGCACTAGTGATAAAGAACCCGCCTACCAATGCAGGAGACATAAGAGACAGGGGTTCAGTTCCTGGTCTGGAAGATCTCTTGAAGTTAAGGCATGGCATTTGCCTGGAGAATCCCATGAACAGAAGACCCTGGTGGTGTACAGTCCACAGAACTGCCAAGAGTCAGACACCACTGAAGTGACTTAGCACGCATGCATGCAATATCAAGTATTATCAAGAATTCGGGCATGCATACTGCTGGAGGGAGAATAAATTGTAAAGCCTCTTGGAAAGGACTGTTTGGAAGAGGCAATTAAAACCATGCATTCCTTATGACCCACTGAGCCACTTCTTGGTGTCTATTCTAGAGAAACCTGTGCACACGGCGAGATGGGCACAATGTCCTCTGCTGTACCGTGGTAGTGACAAACCAGGGACAACCAAAGTGCCCATCAACAGCGCATTGCTACACAAAGGACAGGGCCACATCCTGCCCCCCCACCACCACGAAGTGCCAGGAGGTGGCAAATAGAATGTGGTAACTCCAGAGGCCTTCACATGAAAGACTTTCTATGGTTCCATGATTTTTCATTCATTTATCCAACCAACAAATGTTTACTGAGCACCTACTATGTGCCAGGCACTCTTCTAGGTCCTGGAGATGCAGCTGTGAACATGGAAGCTCAAGATCAAGAGAAAAATGCCTGACTTTGTGGGCCTTCCAATCACTGCTGAGTGAAAAAAGCAAGTTATGGAACCACACATAGAAAGACTTTCTGTAAAGATAAAGCCACACCACAGAACAATGATATATATCTTCTATGGATATTTATATATGATGTAAGTACATAGAAAAAGAACTGAAAGTTTATACACTAAACTGCTAATGGCAATACCACTGAAAGATCAAGAAGATACCAAGACTTAAGCTTGGTCAAACATTAGCAGTAATATATATATTTTTATGATGATAATTTATTATTGTATTACTTTTATAATTAAATTTTAATACCAAAGTAGGGGAATCTATCGGAGAGTGGGGTTTTCTTGTTTATTCATTATTAATTAGTTTATTCATGCCTGTGCCGGGTCTTCCTCGCAGTACACAGGCTCTTTGCTGCTGCACATGGGCTTTCTCTGGTTGCGGTAAGTGGGGGCTACTCTCTAGCTATGGTGCGCTGGCTTCTCTTTGCAGGGCTTCTTTTGTTGTGGAGCACAGTTTCTAGGGCATGCAAGCTCAGGAGCTGTGGTGCATGGGCTTAATTGCCCCATAGCACGTGGGATCTAAGTTCCCAGACCAAGGGATCAAACCCATATTCCCGTCTTTGGCAGGCAGATTCTTAACCACTGGAGCACCAGGGAAGTCCCAAAAGTGTGGCTTTCTATAATGTAGACTTTGATGTCTTAGTTTGCTCAGGTTGCAGTAACAAAATATAGTAGACTGGGTGGCTTAAACAACAGACATTTATTTCTCATTGCTCTGGAAGCTGGGAAATTCAAGACCAAGGTGCTAACTGATTCAGTTCCTGGTGACAACCCAATTCCTGGCTTGTAGACAGCCACTTTCTTGCTACATCTTCACAAGACAGAGAGAGGGAGAGAGCTCTCTGGCTTATATTTTTCTCTTCTTCGAAGGACACAGTCCCATCATGGGGTGAGCCTGGCCCTCATGACTTCATCAAAACCTAAACCCAAAGTTCCCACCTTCAAATACCATTACACTGGGGGTTATGACTTCAACATATGAATTTGGAGAGTCACAAATATTCATTTATAACACCTGAGTTAGAATCCCAGCCATTCATTGAAACATGTAAATTACCATATGTGAAATGAATTGCCAGCCCAGGTTTGATACATGATACAGGGTGCTCAGGGCTGGTGCACCAGGATGACCCAGAGGGATGGAATTGGGAGGGGGGTTCTGGAAGGGGAGCACATGTACACCCATGGCAGATTCATGTCAATGTGTGGCAGAACCAACACAATATTGTAAAGAAAAATGTCTTTCTTGAATTTGTTACAATAAAAAAAAAGAATATATAATTTAAAAAAAAGAATCCCAGCCATTTACTATGTGGCTTTGGCAAAGTATTGTTCTCTCTCAAACTCTGTCTACTCAGCTGTAAAAATCCTCACTTTTCTGGAATGTGGATAGCTTTGAAACACCTATATGAGAAATGGAAGGCTTACACATATGAGTTCCATTTCCCTCCTGACTTGAACCCTGCTCCCTGCTGACGCAGCACCCACATACTCCTGCCACTTTCCCTCACTCACGCACATCACTTTCTGTCCTTGGGCCTCTGCATTAAAGTTTGTGAAATGGGGAAATAGAATGTGTGTGTCAACGTCCCCCAGCCAAAGCCCTCAGGAGTGTACCTGTAGTTGAGCGAAGTTGAACGTGAGCAAAGTTGGACATACTAACTTGTTGCCATGACGCAGAATGTACACCGTGGTGCACTGTTGGATGTCTGGATAAGGAGGTGTTAGAGAGACTATCATAGGATTTGGACTCATGGTAGGTGATATGGGGGAGGCTTCAAGGAAGAGGGACTGTGCTCTGGGTTAGATGCTGACAGGAAGATGGGCTAATTCTAAGATTGGGGTATTTTCATGAACCTTATCCAGAAGACAAGAATAGACCTAGGCTAAAGCTATGAGTGGTAAAGAAGCAGCAGTCAAACTATTGGCTAGGTTAGAGGGGTGGCTGGTCATTTTGTGCTTTGAATGAGGTTCTTGTTTTTACCTGTGTTCCGGCATGATCTTGAAGTGGTCTTGTTTTCACCCTGGTCCACCGTGGTCTGCTGCTGCTGCTGCTAAGTCGCTTCATCTTGTCCGACCCTGTGCAACCCCATAGACGGCAGCCCACCAGGCTCCTCTGTCCACGGAATTCTTTAGGCAACAGTACTGGAGAGGGTTGCCATTTCCTTCTCCAGACCGAGGTCAGGGAGTGGCTTTGTCTGACATTGGTGTTCTGTGAAATTGTTTACAATCCCCAGGAAAGCACCACGGTCTAGCTGTGAGTGCCAGGCCGGCTCTTTGATGTCATAAGTATGATGCCAGCAGGTACGGAGGGCACCCAGAGGCTGGGGTTACCAGGAAAGAGAGAAGATGAGGAGGTGAAAGAACCAAAAAGCCTCTCAGGCTTCGCAGGGGGGGGACAGGGCACGTGGGCCGTCCCGGGACAGGCTCCAGGAAGGCCCCTGGCTTGAAGGAAACCCTTGGGAAGGCAGAGGGCGGAAAGGAGTCTGGCTGGAGCCGGCGGATCCGGATCGCGCCAGCCGGCCGGGAGGTGGGTGGGAGCAGCGGAGCCGGTGCGCTGACCGCGGAGGAGAGGAGGGGGAAGACAGCGTGACTGCGTCTGATCTACAGTGACGAGTACCAATGTTAACTGTCACCTCTCATCTCCAAACTAAATCACACCTGGAATTGGAGGCGCCGAGGAGCTGATAGAGTCAGCCTCACAGAGGCGACAAGTCAATCAGCGCGGAGATGCGCGCGGAGACACCGGCTCCCCGAGGCCGGGCGCCTTCATTCATTCTGGGATTTACACTTGTCAGGCTGCGGCCTGAGGGTGGGCAGGAGGAGGGGTGGGCAGCAGGCTGGTCTCGCTTCAGCTCCACTTGCTTAAGACGGGAGGACCCGTGGCTTTGGCGGCTTCTCACCGGGGAGCCGGGCAGACTGGGCCCACGGGTCTTGCTGACTTTCCACTTCCCCCTCTAGGTCACTCCCCCGGGGTCAGTGGACTTCAGGCTCACGGAGTGGGAGGAAGCCCAGCGGGGGGAGATTAGGGCTGATGGACCCCCCTGGGTCAGGTGTAGTGGCTGCCCCAGCGAGAGCATCTGAGGGCCAAAAAAATTCTGTCCTGGGTGTTTGGGAAGGAGCCACGGGGCCTTGTAGGCAATAGGGGATAGATTTAAGTTGACTACTTTGGAGCAATTCTATCTGTGGTCAAGTGAAATGGAAAAGATCTTTAGGTTTCCTTTCACTTGTTCTTTTGCTCATTTAATAAGTGATATTCAGTCAGGCTCTGTGTGAAGTGCTGAGAATTCAAAAACACAGAGCCCCTGGATCTTATGAAAAAGGGGTAAATTAAAGTGTTAAGAACTTCTCAGGTTGCCACTTCTGTCTTAGTCAAGGAACCTACAGTTCCCCTCCATCACTGACCATAGCGTTAGAATCCTAGGAGTAGTCCTTTATAGAGTGATTTTTTTTTCACTTATATATAAGCATAGCTATGCCAAGTGCTGTGCCAAGGAAAATACCTGGAGATATAAATTCCAGCTGGAGAGAAAAACACTGAGTTTCCATTGCTGTTTAAATATCTACTTTATTTCTCTCACTGTGAAAGTAATGTAACTTCAATTCAGAACATGTGGAGCAATAGAGAGAGGGGAAAAAAAATCACTCCAAAAGAAACATTTTGATATGCTTCCTTCTAGTCTTTAAAAACATTTTTTTTTGATTTTATATTGGAGGATAGTTGGTTTGCAGTGTTGCGTTATTTTTCAGGTGTACAGCAAAGTGACTCCGTTATACATATGGCTACTCTTTTTCAGACTCTTTTTCATTATAGGTTGTTAGAGAATATTGAGTAGAGTTCCTTGTGCAATGTAGATCCTTCTTGATTATCTGTTTTGTATACAGTAGTGTGTGCCTCCTTCTAGTCTTTTTTCTTATATATCTTTAACTTTTCCCCCCTCAAAAGTACCTAGCCCAGGGCATGTCCTATCTCACTGAACATGCAGGTAAGTCAGCAGCTTTATTTTCTCCTCTGACCCCCATTCAGAGAAGCGCCTGAGGACAAGACTTCATTTTGTGCCTGGTGCCCGGGCACAGAAATGGTGATACAAGCATTTGGCAGGCTGATCTCTTAATGCAGATTGGTGTAGTCATTTGAAACTGAAAGCAGCTCCTTTTTATGTCGCCTGCTTCTCAGCATTAACTTCTCTTTGATGTAATTTTTGCTTCCGATGCTCTCTCCCTTCATGGGTTAGATTAGTGTGAAATTGGCCTGGCTTCTCTAGAGACTGCAGTGCTAAGCTTCAAATACTTGGTCCTTATTGGAAATCCTTAACCCACATCAGGGGAGAAAAGTGGCAGCATTACTTGGGAGTGTGTGAGTGGGAGGATGGGGAGGAGGACTGGGTGTAGGGCAAGAGGGAGAGAAATGCATGTTGGCAAGGGGAGGACAGGGAAGTTGAGATTCTTCTCCATTTATGATTGCTGAAGACCCGATCACCTTAATCTTGGGGCAAGGGAGGAGGAATAGATCTTGCATGCCTGCTCAGTTGCTAATCATGTCCAACTCTTTGTGACCTCATGGACTGTAGCCCACTACGTTTCTCTGTCTATGGAATTTCCCAGGCAAGAATACTGGAGTGGGTTGCCATTTTCTCCTCCAGGGGATCTTCCTGACCCAGGGATCAAACCCTCATCTCCTGCATCTCCTGCATTCCAGGCAGATTCTTTACCACTGAGCTCTCTGAGAAACCCGGAACAGATCTTAGCTAACTTGAAAATGAGTTAATATAGAGGGCAGAAAGCCTGTTTAGTAACCTGAATGTCTGCTCGGAGCTGTCCAAAAGTCTCGGTGCTGAAAGGAAGAAAGAAAGTTGATAATGTTTGGGAAGATTACAGGGCAATGTTACTAGGTTCCTGGGACTATGTTACTAGACCCTTTCTAGATCCCTGGGATTATGCCTGCTCCTATAGGTGTTTTACCTGGCTCAGATGAAGCACACTCAAGTTGGTAACACCCAGTTACAAACATTCTGTGAGGACTGGCAGGACTGCGTCTCTTCACCAGTTATCCCCTGCTTTCTTGCCTACCTCTTGTGTGGCAGAGAAGAATGGCATCTTGTAACTGGGCCTCACTACTTGAGGGAGGTACTCAACAGCAAGGGAGATTCAGCTGAACACCTGACCCAGGGGAGGATTTCCCCCGACTTCTAAGACAGAACTGATGGCGGGGGTGTGGGTGTGAGGGGCTTCTGCTGTGATTTGAACACATCCAGACCTAAGAGATGCTCCAGATTTTAGATCACACCTCCAATTTACTCTTTAATAACAATCTCAGACCCCCTGTCCCCAAATTCAGATTGCCACCTGAGGATATCATTGGAGAACAGAAACCGCCAAAGATGATTCTGATGGGCAAGCTGACCCACGCCGCCCATGGAGGAAGCAGTCACTCAACACCAGGGTGTTCTGCGGAAATTTCAGACTCTCCCTTCAAAGACAGCTTAGCTCCAGATAGTTCAAGTTTGTCATCAGCCAACATATACTTTTCCCCCTGCCAGTCTCATCTGGCTTTCTGTGCCAGACTAGCCTTGACTTTTACTTGTCCTCTACTTTCTGTTTTCTTCTCACAACGCCTCATGCCCAAGCCTCCACCCAGTATGTCTGAGACCTTTCTTTTCCTTGGCCTGTTCTCTGTTCCTTCCCCTTATTCCTAGTGGATCCTTCCAGCCACCTTCCCACTGGCCTGGGCCCTGACTTTGCTCTCTCCTTCCCCTAGCTTGGCATGCTTTTCCCGCTCAGCACCCCTACCTGGTCTGTGCACAGTGGAAGGGCCTTGGCCCACTTTGGTTTAGCCTTGTGCCTCCTTGTACATGGGCCTTCCTCTCCCCTTCTTGAGTCTGCAAATCACTCCTTCCAGTGTCAGCCGGCAAATTGGTTTATCCTCCCCCCAACCCGGCTTTCATTACCTTGCCGAAATGAAGCGATATCTCCTCGGCGGTGGCTTCCCGTCCGGGCGGCCGCTGGCATAATAAATGAAGACAAAGTGCCGGCGGCATAGACCATCTCTCCCACCGCACCACCAGCCGCTGCCAGCTTCATTATTCGCTTAAGTTGCCGGAGAGAATTACTTAACCCTGACCCGTGTATTAGGGGCCTGTATTAATGCCGCGACAGGCGCTTCTTACGGCAGAGAACAATTTATTAGTGCCGAAACAGGCTGCTTTTCTCTGTCATTTTTCCAATCTGAGCTTTGAACACACATCATTAAACTTGTCTGACTCTCTCCCCTTCTCCATCATTCCTTTTTCATTTTTTTTTTTTTTAACAGAAAGCACTGTAGAGAATGGAGATTGTTCTGAAAATCTCCAAGTGCCTGGCCCTCTAGCTGCTCCCCCACTTTTTACTCTTTTCTGCTTTTCCTCTTTCCAGTTCTTTCCTTGGCCTCTTTTTGGTCTTGGTCTCTTTGCTGGTAGCTTTTAGAGTCAGAATATGGTGGAAGAGAACATTGGGTTCCTAGCAGTGAATCCGAATGTTCTTTGGATGTGGGGGCTGGGAGCAGAACCACCACAGCTGCCTGACCCTCCAGCTGTCTCTCCCTGAGATTCCTTGGCCAGAGGCAGCCTCTGCCTGTCTGTGCCTCCAGCTGGGACCATCTTACTGTGAAAACAGGCATTGGCGTTGATTCTGGAAGGTAAAGTACCGCGGTGTGAGGAAGGATGGGCAGGTTCCCTATTTGTCATGGGGACTTTGTCATATCCATGTTTGGAAGGGAGGTTTGGGAGGGCTTGGGAAGCACCTAGTGCTGGTCACCCAGTGTCCTGAAGCATGCTGAGTCCTGGTGCAGTGGCTGGCCACAGCCTGCGAGGTTGGCCACTGGGCTGTGCTGCCACAGGGCTGCCTGCATGCTCTTCCTGACCAAGGCAGAGTGTCGGTTCCCAGGTGTTCCCATCTCTGCGTCCCCATGTGGCTTTGTCTCAGAGCCTGAGCACGGTGTACAGCTTCCACGTCCTCCTTGGCTCCTGGTCTTCTGGCCTCACACACACGCTCTTGCCTTTAACACCACTGCTGCCCAGAGCCTCATGGAGCCTTCACTGATGGGGCACTTGCCACTTCTCCCTGGTGATCATCTCCTGTCTTTTGTGTTGGGGACACACATGGCCACCATCTTCATTTGTGTTCCCCTGAAAGCAGAGCTTGGGTAGACTTGGGAATAGATAGTTTGAGAGATGACGTCAGGAAGCAGGAGTGAAAGGTGAAGAAAATGAGAGTGATAAAGAGGACTATAAAAGGGGGATTATTGAGAGGACTGTTATGAGGAGTGGGGTTCAGCTCCATCAGGCGCTCTGTACTGGGTTCAGAATGCCTCCCAGAATTGTGCTTCTGGAAAAGCTGGGGTATTTGTCCATGAGCCTCTGTGCCTCATTGGCTAAGGGTTGGCCCTGGAGCTATAAACTCTTCCACACTTAAAAAAAAATTTTTTTTTAATTGAAATATAGTTGATTGACAATGTTAACTTCTGCTCTACAGCTAAGTGACTCAGTCATTCACAGGTATACACTTAGACTCTCCCCTGCTTCTCCACCATGCTTGTGTGTTGGTGGTGGGTACTGCTAAGCACCTTCTTCCTGGAGAGGTCTCTAAGACAGAAAACTGGAGAGAAATGTGAGACTCCGGCTGGAGGTAGGTTTGGTCTGGGTGGGTTCACATGTACCTGGTGAGCATAGCTGTGGCTGAAACCAGAGCGGGGGCCAGGAGGATGGGAGCTGACATCAATAGCATCTACCCCTGCCACCCTGTCACATGCCCACCTCTTCTCAACAGCCCCGCTCTCTCAATCCCCACTCCCCCGGGCCTCCAGTGGGACACAAATACTGTCACAGACTAGCAGGAAACAGGTGAGGGATGTAAACAAGTGAGGCAGAATGAGGGGGGGTGCCAATAAACAGGAACTGGTGGGGACTGGCATCAGAGCATAGAGGCAATCTCGTGAAGATAACAACATAATTTTTAAAACACAAGCTATTAGAGAAAACTGTAAGGGGCTAGACAGTATGACCTGTGGACTACTAGTCTAGCATCAGGATGTATGGAGTCTTTGGAGAAGGTGTGTCTTTTGCAAAGTTTTCACTCACCGCTTTACATATTTGCCAACTCTGGCTGATGGCTTTGGGGACCATTTGGAAGTGAGTACTGGGAAGAGGGGAAGAGGGGGCAGAAGAGCAGGAACACCCATCTAAAAGGCCAGTGGCTTTCCCCCTCACATCCCAGTCCTTCCCAAATTCCCTTGGCCTCCAGATCCCTGCCACCCTCCCTCCCGCTTAGCTCAATAGCTCTTGAAAGTTCTCTAATCACCTCTCTGCTTCCTGCATTAATGAGCCTCTCATCTCACTGATGGCAATCAGAATATTTGCTTATGAAAGGGACACGGTTAATAACACGATTGCTCCCCTCCGCCTTCTTCCTTCCTCTCCTCCCCCCTCCCCTTCCCTCACCCTCCACACAATTCTCTCAATTAACGATAGGCAGAAATTAATTTTTTCCCTCGATTGAAACAATTGCAGAGAAGCCGGATTGCCAGCGTCGCTTCAGATAGGGACTGCTCCCAGCAGAGTGTAGAGAAAGGAGGGGAGATGGAGGAGATAGGCACGGCCCTATCTGCAGGCACAGGACAGAGTAATACAAATGTTATCCTTAGAAATGTACTTAAAGAGGATATGTTTATAATTCGGAGGGGATTTTCAGGGGCTCTCTTGCCCTCCCTCCTTCTCCACTCAGTGCACTTCAGAATAGCAGAAACCAGAGTTTGTTGGGGATTTTGCCCTGCCGCCTCTGTGAGCAGAGCAGGCCTGGGATGAGCAAGGAGATCAGGTTAGCTGGGGGAGTATCAGCATGATTCAGGAGACCCGGGATTGGGGCATCACCGATATTGCTGACTTAGTGGCCAAACGCCAAACACCAGGTGTCAAATCTGGCTGTGGTGTGGACTTTCCAGGTGAAGGCCTTGCTAATTTACCACCTTTACCCATCTCTTCTGTGCCTGCCTGGACTTTTGGCTTGGGCCTCCCTCCCATCCAGCTAGAGAGGCAGGGGTCTCCGTGGAGGCTAAGATCATATCCTGGCAACGCGGATTTAAGAACACAGAGTCTGGAGCAAGGCAGCCTAGGTTTGAATCCCAACTCTGCTGAACAGCTCTGTGACCATAATACTGTTGCTCAGTTGTGCTCCACTCTTTGCGACCCATGGCCTGTAGCCTGCCAGGCTTCTCTGTCCATGGGATTTCTCAGGCATGAATGCTGAAGTAAGTTGCCAGTTTCCTCCTCCAGGGGATCTTCCCAACTTAGGGATCAAACCCATGTCTCCTGCATCTCCTGCGTCTCCTGCATTGCAGGCAGATTCTTTACTGTTGAGCCACGGGGGAAGTCCTTGTGACCATAGGCAAGTTACTTAATCTCTCTGTGCCTTGGTTTTCTCATATGTCAAATGCAGATCACATCTACCTCTTAGGGCTGTATGAGGATTAAATGACTGAATGTCATTTAATGACATTTTAATTTAATGTAATTTACTTAGAATAGTACCTGAGAGGTAGCAGGTACTATTTATATGTTTGGTAAGGAAGTAAAAAAACACACACACAGGAGACAAACCTACACTCTGGTGGCAGTCAGGAATTTGCTATTCCTGACTATTCATTCAACCAACATTTACTGAGTGCTGATCCTATGGAGGTTATAGACATTTTAAAGACTTGAGTCGTGAACAGCCAGAAGGTAGGCAGAATTCACCATATAAAAGTGGTGTACCGAGTGCTATGGGATTTCAGAAGGGGGAGGGAGGGAAATTCTGGCAGGACGGGGCAATCAAGGTGGGCGTCACAGAGGCGGTGGCAGCCAACCTGAGCTTTGGAGGGCAAGTTGAATTTCTATAGGTTGAGAACGGTTGCTGCGGAGCCGAGCCAGGGCGGGCCAAAGAATGCGAGGATCCAGTTCTAAGGCCAAGGAGTCAGGCAGGAAAGTTGGGAAATCGGGTGCGTGGGGAGGACTCGAGGAGAGTAGTCCCTTCTGTCATCTCCGCCCTTGTGTGGCCACCCACCCCAGCTCCATCCTGTCCCAACCCTCCTTTTTCTCTCAACAACCCAGAAAGATTAACTTCTCTCCGCGCGAGAGAGGAAGTTATCATCGCAGAGAAATTAAGAGCGGTTAATGATGCATCCCTCCCCCCGCTCCCCACCCTGCAGGCCTTATCTGGTGGCGGAGCCGGACAATGCGGCCGGTGGGGAAGGGGAAGAAAAGGAGAGGGAGAAACGCAAAACAATAAATATTAAGTGCAAGAAAAAGAGAGAGAGAGCTCGCCGCGCTGTTCCCACTTGTTAGATTGAAGGCGCCTCTCCAGAGGGGGGAAGGATCCAAATTGCTAATTAGCGCCTCTGAAAAGGCCGGGCTCTGATATGCGCGCCGCTGAAAGGCCGCCGTTAATGAAGCCGCGGCGAGCCCGCTTCCCTTTGACCGGCCTTCATCCCTCCTCCGAGCCCCGGGCCGCCGGAACAATGAGGCGGGGAGCGCTGGCTCCCCCAGGCCTCGCCGGGACGGCCCGGGCAGCGCGCGCGGGGAGCGGCGCGCCGCCCGCGAAATGTGGAGGGGGGAGATAAGGCCGAGCCGAGGGAAGAGGCTCACTCCCAGGGGCCCGGGGAGAATTTGCAGTTATTATGAAGGAGATGAGACAGATTAAAAGCCCTTGTGTTCGCCGCTTTTGCCCCTTTATTTAGTGGCTTCATCTAGGAGATGAAAGAAGTTGGAAATGACTTTCTCTCTGCTTTGCGCCGCCGCCGCAAGAAGCTTCATGGCACATTTCTTGACTTTATTCCTCCTTTTGTTTCCCTCTTCCCTTGCCTTTAACCCCTGAAAGACTTCACTCTGCGGCCACAGGCACGGAGGAGGCCAGGAAACGGGCAGGGGCCAACCCCATGGACCACTGCTAGCCAGACCTTGTAGGTCTGCGACTTCTGGCTGATCTCTGGAGGGGGTGGGGGTTGGGGTGTAGTGGCTTCCATCTGTTCCTGGAAGGCCCCAAGAGGAGACTAGATGACCCATTATTCAAGTGGGGGTGGGGGGTGGGTAGGGACCCCCCATAATGCCTATTCCCAAAGGGTAGTTCAGCACTATGTACAAGGAGTCCGCAGCTAGATCACCTGGGTTCAAACCCAAGCTCCGCCACACATGAGTTGAGACCCTGGGCAAGTCATTTAACTTCTCTATGCCTCGGTTTCCTATCTATAAAATGGGGACAATGATAAGACTTAGGGGTAGGATAGCTCATTGCATTACTGTCCTCGTGTTTCATGCCTCGCTTTGTTAATGCCTTTCCATTCTGACTCTGGGCTTAGCCACATCACTAGCTTTGGCCAATGGGTCAGTTATAAGCCTGATTGGAGCAGAGTCATCACTGTGTGTTTCTATCTTAGAATGTGTAGTTCTGTGTGTACCTCTCTTAGAATACAACCACAGTCATGAGGATATGGGCTTCCCTGGTGGCTCAGACTGTAAAGAACGCCTCTGCAATGCAGGAGACCTGGGTTCAATCCCTGGATCAGGAAGATCCTCTGGAGAAGGAAATGGCAACCCACTCCAGTATTCTTGCCTGGAGAATTTATGGACAGAGGAGCCTAGTGAGCTACAGTCCATGGGGTCACAAAGAGGCAGACATGACTTAGCAACTAACACACATGAGAATATACGAGGGCTAGACTCTGGTCATGAGAACATGACTGTGCTGGAGGCCTGTGGAAGATAGCCAAGTTGTCCCAGATGAAGACTGACTAGGGCGACTGTCGCTCTGCTCATTGCAGGTACATGAACAAGCCGAGACAAGATCTGCCAATCCTCCCCAGATGGACAGTCCTATTCAGTCAGCCTATAGACTTGTGAGAAATAATAAGTGGATGTTGTTTTAAGCAACCAAATTTTGGAGTGACTTGTTATGCAGTATGATTCTGAAGGATGACTGATACCTAAATTGGTACTTAGAAGTTTGATGCTGCCAAACACAAAAATAAATCAAAACCTAAGGCAAAGACACAAACATTGGCTTTGGGACTCGAAAGCAAGTAGGTCGGCTGGGAAAGATGATAAAGACACTGCTATAGCAGGTTGGAAGAAAGGTAGCCCGTATTATGTATGGTTAAACAATCAGTAAAACTTGTCTAAGGTAACTTGGACAGTAGAAAAAGTACTCAATCAGCCTGTGGATTTGAGTAGTGAAATTTCCAGGTAGAGTATTGAATGATCAGCTGGCTCTTTCTAAGAAAGAGATGGACAACAAAAGGAAACAACTAGCTTGTCAACAGAATTTAGAGGGAATATAAAGGGACTAGAGCTTTCTGAATTGAAAAATAATCTCTAGTCTCCCAAGCCAGTAAGATATTTTCAATGTAATACAGGGCCTGGGACTTCTTTTTCTGGCACTAATGGAGTATATGCTTGTGCATGCGTGTGTGCTCAGCTGTGTCTGACTCTTTGAGACCCCATGGACTGTAGCCCACCAGGAATTGAACCGGGGTCTCCAGCATTGCAGGCGGATTCTTTACCAACTGAGCTATGAGGGAAGCCCTAATAATCTTAAAGCAATCACCAAAAACAAAGCAGAGGTATAACCAATAAACTAACAAAGAGCATAAAATGAAATAACAAAAAACACTCAATCCAAAAGAAGGAAGGAAAAGAGGGAAAAAGAACAGATGCGACAAATTGAAAATATATAGCATGATGACAGACTTAAATCTGTTATGGGCTGTATCCCCAGATTCATATGTTGATGTATTAACTCCTAGTACCTCAGAATTTTACTTTATTTGGTAATAGGATCTTTAAAGAGATAATTAAGTTAAAATGAGACTGTTAGTGTGAGCCCTAATCCAATGACTGGTGCCCTTATAAGAAATGGGACTTGAGACATGGACACACTTGGAGGGAAGACAGAGTGAAGACACCCTATCTATAAGCCAAGGAGAGAGGGCTCAGAAGAAACCAAACCTCCTGACATGTTGATCTTAGACTTCAAGCTTCCAGAATTGTGAGAAAATACATTACTGTTGTTTACGGCACCCAGTCTGTGGTGCTTTGTTATGACAGCCCTGGCAAACAAATACACCTTGCAGATATGATTAAAGTTAAGGATCTTGAGATGGAATGATTATCCTGAATTATTCATGTGGGTACACATGGGTTTCTAAAAACAGAGAACCTCTCCCAGCTGCGGTCAGAGATAGACGTGGTGGCAGAGGGAGGATCAGAGAGATTCGACGTTGCTGGCTTTGAAGATGGAGGGAGGGCAAAAGCTGAGGAATTTGGGAGGCCTGTCAAAGCTAGAAAAAGCCAAGAAATGTGCTCTCCCCTGCAGGCTTCAGAAAGGGAAGAAGCCATGAATTTAGCACCTTGATTTTAGCCTCGTGAAATCCGTGTGGAACTTCTGACCTACCTACGGAATTGTAAGATGATAAATTTGTGTTGTTTTGAGTCACTATGTAGTGATTTGTTTTAGCAGCAACAGGAAATTAATACACACACCAATATCAAAAAGGATACTAAGAAGATGAAATAATGAATTTAAAGTCTTTAGCATGACGCCTGGCCCATAGGAAGCCTTTGATAAACGCTACCTTGACAACCCCCCAAATTTGATGTTGTTGAGGAGGGTAAGTGAGAGAGTAAGAGAGCTGGGCCATAGGTAGAATTTGACAAACCTCTGCCATCTGTCAGCTGACAAAGAGAAGATGTCAGAAGGGCTGGGGCCAGGGAAGAGGGCAAGTTTCAGGGAGTCACCCATTTTTCAGGTAAATGCAAACACTTCCTGTCCTCCCTGGTGGACACTGCTTCTATTACATTTAACAACATCTCTTCAGTGGCTATTGGAATATTTGGGAGAAAGATTCAGAATGTCTTGGATCAGTTATGGAAGCTCTGAACTTCTAACAATTCTAGGAGACGAATTGTTCAGTTCAGTTCAGCCGCTCAGTTGTGTCCAACTCTTTGCTACCCCATGGACTGCAGCACGCCAGGGCTCCCTGTCCATCACCAACTCCCGGAGTTTACTCAAACTCAAGTCCATTGAGTCAGTGATGCCATCTAACCATCTCGTCCTCTGTCATCCCTTTCTTCTCCTGCCTTCAATCTTTCCCAGCATCAGGGTCTTTTCAAATGAGTCAGTTTTTCCCATCAGGTGGCCAAAGTATTGGAGTTTCAGCTTCAGTCCTTCCGGTGGATATTCAGGACTGATTTCCTTCAGGAGTGACTGGTTTGATCTCCTTGCTGTCCAAGGGACTCTTAAGAGTCTTCTCCAACATCACAGTTCAAAAGCATCAA
Organism: Antilocapra americana; assembly: GCA_007570785.1. Lineage (NCBI taxonomy): Eukaryota > Metazoa > Chordata > Mammalia > Artiodactyla > Antilocapridae > Antilocapra > Antilocapra americana. The sequence continues at coordinate 14,608,725 of ML664173.1, read as the reverse complement.
TTCTTCAGCACTCAGCTTTCTTTATAGTCCGACTCTCACATCCATACATGACTACTGAAAAAACCATAGCTTTGGCTAGGCAAATTGTGGAGGAACACAAAGGCATAAGAAAAGACAATGTCCCTGTTCTTATGATATTTATGGTCTAGTGGGAGGTGACACTATAAACAAATACACACAAAATAAGATAATGTTGGATTATGAAATAGGTCACAAGGGAAATAAAGAAGATGATGAGATAGAAAATGGCTTTAGGGGAGTAGGATTTCTTAAGTAAAATGGTATTAGAAAAGATTTCTTTGTGGAAGTAACATTTTAGCCAAAATTTCAAAGATGAGGATATTCCATAACCTCACCTGAAAAGCCCTAAAAGACAGGTGTTCTTGGTTTCAGGACAGCACATGCCAAGGCCCTGGGTGGGAGTGGGGAGGCAGGGAAGGAGAGTTTATGGGCTGGTACTAGGAGTATGGGGCAGGGACCATATCCTAGGTTGTGCAGGCATGCAGAGGACTTTCAGGCTATGATACCTGCATGGAATCCAATGAATCAGCCAGTGGAGGTACTTATTTTTTTTCCCAAGGGAAACAAAGAAGGGCGAAGCCTGTTGTTCCTTACTGTGTGCAGATCCTGCTCTAAATGAAACATTTTACATTCATTATTTCATTTAACCTCCATCCAAGCTGCTGCTGCTGCTGCTGCTAAGTCACTTCAGTCGTGTCTGACTCTGTGCCACCCTATAGACAGCAGCCCACCAGGCTCCCCTGTCCCTGGGATTCTCCAGGCAAGAACACTGGAGTGGGTTGCCATTTCCTTCTCCGATGCATGAAAGTGAAAAGTGAAAGTGAAGTCGCTCAGTCGTGTCCGACTCTTAGCGACCCCATGGACTGCAGCCTACCAGGCTCCTCTGTCCATGGGATTTTCCAGGCAAGAGTACTGGAGGGGGGTGCCATTGCCCTCTCCTCCTACCCAAGAGATGAGTATGTTTTGTTGTTGTCTGTTGTGACAGATGAGGAAGTTAAGCCGTCAGGGTAGGACGCAGCTTACCATGTATGGAGCTTCACTCTTGGTTTCTCTCCCACCTCCACTTTACCTGCTCCAAGTCTACATAAACCCTATCATCAGTGCTTGCTTCACTTACCAAGTGTGATGACCTTTCCTGACACCTGTTTCTTCCTAATTATCCTCTTGATCTCTTTTTTGTAAACATCACCCTTCTCTGGCTTTTATACACTGGTTCTTTCCCACTGCTCTCTGTCCTTTGAGTTGACTGCTTTGCCCTTCATGGGTTTCTTCTCTTGTACCCTCTTCCCTTGAGTGACCCTACCCATGGCTCCCACCATCACTAGCTTTCACTTAAATTTTCTCTTAAGATTGAGACAAAGCAATTCTAATTTCCTGTGTCAGCATAGTAAACAAGTATTTACTTTTGTCAACTGACAGTAGTTACAGAGCACCTATCATGTACAGAGCACTGTGCCTGGAATTGGTGGGAATACAATGGCTAGGAGACAGTATCTGGGGCAATGGAGTAGGCTTCATTTTTGTTCACCCAGCTGTAGTTCCAGAGCTTAGCATAGGGCCACACGTGTGGCAAGTACTCAATGAATATTTGTTGTAAGAGTAATTTAGCTAGGGAGGCAAATTTGTACAGAATTGTCTCAGATTCAAGGTTGAATGAAGAAATCGTGTAATAAAGATCAAGGGAAGAAAAAAAAAAGATACCAGCAAGTTCTGAGGGAGCCCAAAGGGTAGGTAAGCACAGTGAAGACCTCATGGAGGTGATACTGACACTGAGCCCTTAAATCCCCTTAAGCCTCAGGGGTGTTCAAGAAAAAGCAAGTGGTCTGGTGTGCCCAGTGTGATGCAGGAGATAGTGGAAGATGGTTGAAGTGAAATGGTGTTTCAGGAATCTCACTCTGGTGTTAGTGTAGAGATGACTTTTGGGGGAGAGAATGGAAGTGGCAAGACCAGTAAGGAAGCTGCTATGCCATCCAGGAGAGTGGTTGCCTACCGAGATGTGGCCAATGGCAGACAGAATGCAAAAGGGGGAAGGTGGATGCAAGAATATTGTCAAAGTAGAATCCTTTAAGCTTGCCATTTATTTAGATGAAGAAGTATTAAGGAAAAAAACAGAGGCTAACAGCTAATTCACCTGGGTAACTGCGTGATGGTGGTGACATTTCCCAAACTGGGAATAGTTGGCGAAGGACAAATATGATAGGGACTATGGAAGAAACTAAGATTTGTTTTGACATCTTAACCTGGAGGTGCTGGTTGAGAAAATAAGTGGAAATATCTAGCATAAATCTGAAACCAAAAGGTGGATTTCAAGAAATTTGGGAGCGTTCAGTGCGGATGGAGGGAAGTGACACTATGGGAGCTGATATGATTTATGGGAAAGAACTTCACTTAAGCAGAAAAGAGGCTGATGGTTGTGGACCCTTCTTGAACATTTCCATCTTTTTGTCCTGTGGGAGTCACAAATTCAGCCTGTCCAAAGTGGAATTAATCATCTTTCTACCAAACTTTTTCTCTCCTTGACTTCTCTTGCTGTGCAAATGGCACCAACCACTCTGTTAGTCCAGTATTGGGCTTCCCTGGTGGCTCAGACAGTAAAGAATCTACTTGCAATGTATGAGACCTGGGTTTGAGCCCTGGGTTGGGAAGATCCTCTGAAGAAGGGAATGGTTACCCACTCCAGTATTCTTTCCCAGAGAATTCCATAGACAGAGGAGCCTGGCAGACTACAGTCCATAGGGTTACAGCCCATGGGGTTGCAAAGAGTTGGACAAGACTGACTTTCACTTCACTTCACTCCGTTAGTCACTCTGGCTCAAAATTCCATCTTTGTCTACTCTCTTAATTCTTTACACAATGTTTCACCTATAGAAAATTCTGAAAACCCATAAAAACAACATGAAGGAGATGCAATAACTTATAGTGGAACTATTTTGGATGATAAGTAATGTATTATTCTGGTCATAGTCCTATGCAAGTATAGATTTAATTTCCTTTATGCACGAACAGTCTCATACTCTACATTTTTAAAGGAATTTTTTTTCACTTTCTTCTTTAAAGGAATGTTTTAATTAAAGCACAACCATCATACAGAAATGTACACAATCAGAAATTGAAAACTTTTCATGAAATTAAATATTCTTCTACAATCACTGTCAAAAGGCTGCAAGGTATTCCATCCCATAGACATACTGTAGTTTAGATAAGGAACCCCTGTTGTAGGATTTCTGGCTTTTTTCTAGTATTCTCATGCCTCCCTCCCACAGTGCTCCTGTCAACTACAAATTGGAACTTGCTATCTACCTCTACAAGGATTAAATCATGCTGACTTTCAACAATCCTTGAAAGGAATTCAGGATGGAGGGTGAAAAGAAGGCACTCTGTACTCTGGGAAAAACTGGCAGAACAAGTCTTCAGATGGTTAAATAATTTCAGAGTCCATTTTATGAGCCCAGAGAAGTACTAAAGTCCTTCATGGTGATGACTGCTTCTGGTGACTAGCAGACACATTCTGCCAAACAAAAGAAAATGTGCTTGACTGCATGGGCTCCCTCTTTACCAAAACCACATATACACTGACCTTCCCCTCTACCTCTTTGGAGAAGTTTCTCAGAGCTATCTGAGATGTCATCTCCTGGGCTATAGTCCTAATTTTGCCCCAGTAAAACTTAACTCACAATTCTTTTTTTTTTTAAGTCAGCACTACAAAGATTAATTACATGTAATTTACATTGTCCATTTCTAATTTTTTCTTTAGACAAAATTCATAGAGGCAGAATTTTCAGGGTCAAAAGTTATTTAAAAATAAACTTAATTTCACAATAGCTTTAGGTTTCCAGGAAAATTCAGAGGCACTACTGTTCCCACATACCCCACACTCAGGTTTCTCCATTATTAATATCTCACATTAGTAAACAACATTTGTCACAATTAATGAGCCAATGTTGGGACATTATTATTAACTAAAGCCCATAATTTATCCAGATTTCTTTAATTTTTACCAAATATCCTTTTTCTATTACAGTGTCACATCAGGATACAATATTACATTTACTTGGTGTGTCTCCATAAGCTCCTCTTGGCTGTGGCAGTTTCTCAGATTTTGTCTTTGAAAATCTTGACAGTTTTGAGGAATATTGGTCAGATATTTTGTAGCATGTCGCTCACGTGGGGGCTGTCCACTTTTTCCCTTTTATTGAGACTGGGATTGAGTATCACAGAGACAAAAGGCTGTGTTTGTCATATCCTCGCTAGTGCACATACTATCAACACGATTTATCACTGTTGATATTAACCTTGATCACCTGACTGAGGCAGTGCTTGTTTAGTTTCTCCACTATAGAAGTTACTCTCCTTCCCCCACTCTTCACATGGTATGCTTCAGAAGGAAGTCACTGCACAGTCCACATTTAGAATGAGGAGTTGGGCCTCATGGTGGAGTATCTATAAAAATTGTTTAGAATTCTGCACCAGACTTATCTCTTCTTCCCCATTTATACATCTATTTGTATAAGTGATTGATTTACACCAGTTGACTATGGCTGTTACCTTTCAGTTCAGTTGCTTAGTCGCGATGGACTCTGTGACCCCATGGACCACTGCATGCCAAGCCTCCCTGTCCATCACCAACTCCTAGATTTTACTCAAACTCATGTCCACTGAGTTGGTGATACCATCCAACCATCTCATCCTCTATCCTCCCCTTCTCCTCCCGCCTTCAATCTTTCCGAGCATCAAGGAAATTTTCTAGTGAGTCAGTTCTTCGCGTGAGGCGGCCAAAGTATTGGAGTTTCAGCTTCAGCATCAGTCCTTCCAATGAATATTCAGGACTGATTTCCTTTAGGATGAACTGGTTGATCTCCTTGCAGTCCAAGGGTCTTCTCCGACACCACAGTTCAAAAACATCAATTCTACACTTCAAGTTATAATCCAGTACTACTTTTTTGTTACTCAAGGCAAAGTGCATCTTTAATAGTCTAACTCACTACGACGCTATCCTGACAAAGGCTGTACAACTCCCACAGTTAGGAAATGAAGATTGATTTCCCTAACTTCCATGCGCTTGTGTAAAGCCGGTCAGCAAGCAAGGACAAGGCCCACGCCCCTCCCTAGCGCCCAATTTCCTGACGTCTCCAAGGCCGACGAGGCCTGCACGGGATAGGCTCTTCCCCAACACGGGCACCTCAGCACCACGGTCCTGTCAATCCCGGTCCTTGGTCTGTCCCCAAAACACCACAGCCTCGGGCCCCCTCGCCTCCCTTCCGGGTTCTCGTGGCCCCCAGCGTCCCACGGGACGGAAGTGGGCGGGGCTGCTGGCCGGAAGCTCCGTGCCGGGGCGGGGCTTCCCGCGCCGCCAAGTTCCTCACATCCCGCCGCCGCCCCACCCCTCCGGCCCAGACCGGAAATGAGGTCAGAGAGGAACGCTCGGGCGGGGAGGCTCGGCCCCGCCAGCGGCGGCCTTTGGAGGTGGCTGCGGCAGCGGGTGAGGGGGACTGGGAGTGAGAGGGTCGGGGTCCCGGGGGTCGGCGCCAGCGGGGATGCGGGTTCTGGGCCGCGGCGGGGCGACCGGGGGCCGTGAGGGTGCCGGCAGAGGCTGGAGGGAGGGCGGGAGGGTGGCGGGCCTTGTTTTCCAGGGCCCATCTCCCCCCGAATTCGGGGAGGTGAGGGTTTCGGGCGACGCTCACCTCTCTCCTCTACTTTGTGGCTCTTTTGGGGCTGGCGACAGCGTAAGGGCTTGGTGCCCCGAGCTGTGGTCGCCCTCGTTCTCGGGGGCGGGCCCCGGACGTGGGGGGAGAGCCCTTCGAAACACTTTTTTTCCCCTCATAGATGTGGTCTTGTGGCGACCCCTGGCACGGAGGGAGTTTGCATCTTGGCAGTTTCTGCCCTGGAAGAGCTGACTCCCTCCTCCTAGGTCGCCCCAACAGAGAAGTTCCCTCCCCAACCCGGTCTCCACTTACACGACCCTGCGCCTGCCTGCCTCTTTCTTTTTACTTCTTCTGGTTTCTGGGCCCTTCCTTTGCGTGACTCGGACAGCCTTTGCTCTCCCCTAGTGCTTGCTTGCCTGGCCCCGGATCCTCTCGGAAGGTGCATCCAGGGAGGGTAGGAGTTCAGGGTTCTTCTGTCACCTGCTGTTCCAATTTTTGCAGTCTTTGAAAGGCTAGCATTCGACTGCACAGGCAAGGCATTCAACTTCTAGTTGTTTGGTAACTTCGTCCCGTGTTGAAGTTTGTACAGTTTTGCCCGAGTTTTTAAAGCGGTAGTTCTTTATGAGGGAAGTGGGTTTAGATAAGTGCGTCCCTGCTCTCTATTTGGTTTTTAGGGACAGTTGTCTCCCCAAACCCCAGTGATGGCGTTTTAAACTACTTACTGCTTAAGTGAGTGTGACTTTTGACACTTTGAGAAGTTTTGTTTGGTTGGTAGTTTTGGAAAAATGTGTCGCCATTGCTCCTCCTGCCTTTGAGTTGGTTGGCGTGGGGATAGCATGAAAACAGATTTTTAGAAAGTCCCTTGCAAAATGTAAACTGTGAAGGGAAATATGGTCTGAGAGTGGCACCACAGAGTTTTAAGCTCTAATAATGGTCTTGAAATAGGTTGAACTTAAGGGCTAGGGAAAAAAGTGCTAGTTTAACATGTATTTAATTAGGTGTATGAAGTATATTACACATTTCCCTTTAAAAAAGACATTTTGAAAATTGCTCCTCCTGCTTTCTGCCTCTGGAAGGTTTGCCTCTGAAATGATCCCTGAAGTATGATGGTTTGACAATAATGAGTTGAAAATTGGGAAATTTGGAAAGCTGTTACGTAGAAATCTTAGAGACTCCATGTATTGTCATTTCAGCCTCAGTTATATCCTGTTTCTGTGTGATTGTCTGGCACCAAAGCACAGAATTTGGATGATCACTTTATTTTCTGAAGGAGAGCGAGAATTGCTTAAAAGTTGCTAATTATTCACAAGTTTATGACATTCTCTTTAAAGCTCTTTATCTCGTAGCCTCTGGGTGGTAGCTGGAACTACAGTAGCAAACTGTCTTTTTTTTTTTCCTTCCATGCACAGTACAAACCTGGGTCACTACAAATTCTTGGCTCACCATAGCTCCATGCAGCCTTCTGGAAATTGTGTCACTAAGTTGTTTTTCTGTTCCTGCCAGAACACTTCTTATTAGTGACCGAAGACTGTAGAACAATCTTTTCATCTGTGGTTTTGAAGTTGAGTGTTTTTCTGCTCCTGTCTAATGAGACATTCTCTAAACTTTTTAGATCTCATCATCAGGTAATTTTGTTGAGCAAGTTTAATTGGGAAAAGGGAGCAATTTATTCCCCTGAGTTTGCTTATTTTTACTAATAACTCACTTGTCATCTGGTGAGTATTTTGAATTTTTGTGTTTAAGAACATGATGGCTAAGGGATTTAACAAGGGCCAGACACCTATTTTTAGTGACTTAACTTAGCATGGATGGTAGGAATAGAATCTTAAGTGTAGCCAGGTGAACACAGGTGAATTATCTATAGATGGTGTGGACTCTGCAGTGCCACAGTCTATTTAAAAAATTATCCTAAAGCAACAGATCCTATTCAGTCTTTCTCTTGTTTTCTTTTCTTCTAAACCTCCTTTAGGTAGATGTGGCCTCATGGATGAGCTGGTTCATGACTTAGCCTCAGCCTTAGAGCAGACATCTGAGCAGAATAAGCTTGGTGAGCTCTGGGAGGAGATGGCCCTGAGCCCACGGCAGCAGAGGCGGCAGCTTCGCAAACGGAGAGGCCGGAAGCGCCGTTCAGACTTCACTCACCTGGCAGAGCATACCTGCTGCTACAGTGAGGCCTCTGAGTCCAGTCTGGATGAGGCTCTCAAGGACTGTCGAGAAATGGCCCCGGTCACCAATTTCAGTGACTCTGATGACACGATGGTAGCCAAACGGCACCCAGCTCTCAATGCCATTGTTAAGAGTAAGCAGCATTCTTGGCATGAATCTGACTCCTTTACTGAAAATGCACCCTGTCGACCGCTCAGGCGCCGGCGTAAGGTGAAGCGAGTGACGTCCGAGGTGGCCGCCAGCCTTCAGCAGAAGCTCAAGGTGTCAGATTGGAGCTATGAGAGAGGCTGCAGGTTCAAGTCGGCCAAGAAGCAGCGTCTGTCCCGCTGGAAGGAGAATACTCCCTGGACCTCATCAGGTCATGGGTTGTGTGAATCAGCAGAAAAGAGGACTTTCCTAAGCAAAACAGGAAGGAAAGAAAGGATGGAGTGTGAAGCAGATGAACAAAAACAGGGCTCTGATGAGAACATGTCAGAATGGTGAGATCTCCCTTACTAAGTCAAAAGATTTTCCTGATTAATTTTACCCAAAGCACAAATCCGCAGTCTTCATGATTTCAACCTTCTTTCAAACCAGCCTCTGATATACTGAACTTGTAGCTTTCTTTTAACCAGTCAGGTTATGTTTATCTCTGGCTTCATGATCCTGTTATCCTGTATCAAGAAGGCTATGTTTTATAGTAACACATTTGTTTCTGAAAGTCATTTAAAATGTGTACCTCAAATGCATAACCGATAGTTTTATTTTAAAAACATTTTGCTGCTCTTTATGCCATGCAGTTCATACATACATAACTATCTTTCAGAACCAGGGCCTCAGCAGAGAGTCGTGTGTGTGTGTGTGTGTGTGTGTGTGTGTGTGTGTGTGTGTGAGAGAGAGAGAGAGAGAGAGAGAGAGAGAGAGTGCGCGCGCGCCGTGGGCACACATGGGCACGCAGGCGAGCGTGGGAGAGAAAATGCCGGTGCCAGGCATATGGAATTTGTAAATGTTCTTGGTAAGCTGCCTTTACCCATTAAGAATCATGGCTTTAGATAGTAATATTTCTGGGCTCTATTTGTGTTCTCTACTACTTACAGTTTAACTGTATTGAGTTTATTTTAATGGCTGACATTCAAGTTGTCGGAACACATGGTAGACTTTGAAAATAACAGTACTAAATCCCATTAGTCTTATATCAGATGTCATTGAGCCAGCAAAATTTGTCTCTGATGGGTGCATGCTTTAAATGTCAGTGTAGTTCTGGGTGATTTTTTAATTTTTTACATGTCAAATAGATAGTCCTAGAAACATCAATACTCCCCAGCTTGATGCTTTAATATTGTTTAATATTGTTATGAATGTGAAATGATGTCTGTTTCTCCATGCTGATGCTGTTGGTGTTTTGGGTGAGGCAGTTCTTTGTGATGAGGGGTGTCCCATGTTTGGTGTCCTACATAGTTCCCACCACCTTTCATAATATCAAAACAAAATGCCTTCATGGGTACTCCCTCGATGGGTTGAGTACTCCCAATTGAGGACCAGTGTATTACTGTTACTGTTATGGTTTAGTTGCTAAGTTGTGTCCTACGGTTGTGATCCCATGGACTGTAGTCTGCTAGGCTGCACTGTCCATGGGATTCTCCAGGTGAGAATACTGGAGTGGGTTGCCATTTCTTTTTCCAGAGGATCTTCCCAAACCAGGAATCGAACCCGGGTCTCCTGTATTGCAGGCAGATTCTTTACCAACTGAGCTACCAGGGAAGTCCTTAACAGTGTTAGTTGGCATTTATTAAGCCTGTGCCAGGTCCTGTACTATTGTGCAGAACGTATATTCTTTTTAATGTTCACAACTCCCCTGTCTGATAGGGACCACTGTTGGTATTTTATAGACGAGAAAATAGAGCTTGTGAGTGTGGAGATAATTTGCCCAAGGTCATCTAGTAGCAAAACTGAGAATCAAACCTAATTCCATAGCTCATAGGTAACCACTGTGTTTGACTGCTCTTTGAGCTTGCTTTTTCCATGGCATTTTTCTGTCTCAGCTTAACTTTTACAGCTAATAGAACAGATGACCTTTCTTAGGGTTTTGCTTCTTCTGACATTTGTCTGAAAAACAAAGGCGTAAATCTTAGGAACTTCAAGGTGAGACTTTGTCAGGAATAGGAAAAGCTGTTCAGCTCTGTACCTTTCATGGGTGGTTTTTAATCTAGCTTTAAATTTTTTTCTTACTAACTTTATGTTTGCCAGGCTGTGCAACTAGGTGGGGCTTCCCAGGTGGCTCAGTGGTAGAGAACACCCCTGCCACTGCAGGAGATGTAACAGACACGGGTTCGATCCCTGGATCGGGGTGATCCTCTGAAAAAGGAAATGGCAACCTGCTCCAGTACTCTTGCCTAGAAAATCCCATGGACAGAGGAGCCTGGTGGGCTACAGTCCATAGGATTGCAGAGAGTCAGACTTGGTAGGCTTATAATTTGGCTTTCCTGATTTTCCTCTACTGGATATTCTAGGGCCTGTTTACCCAATTTAAATGTATGATTTTGGATTATAAACTCTTTTTTTTTTTTCTCATCATGCTGTCTTTAATCAGACAAGAAATGCTTAGTTAACACTGTATCCTTTCATAATGGTGAAACCCTCAATTGAGATGTTCAAATTTGTTTCAATATCAAGCTTACGTACCAAATAATAATCATCTTACTATTAAGAATGACAATTAAAAAAAAACAGCAGCTTTTTGGGATGATATTTTCGGGTGTATGTATTTCTTCCCCAGAATTTCTTGTTAAACTGTGACTTAATTGTGTGTGTGAGTGACTGTTAACTCTGTCTTCTCTAAGATCACAGCCCAAGTGTGGTTGCAGATACAGAGCTTGTAACTTTGTAGTGAGGCAGTTCAGTCTTTCTAGGTCCTTCTTACCCCAGATACATCTGTCACACATTATAGTCAGATTGTGATAATACAAATCTGGTTATCTGAGAGCTTGGGGAAATTGAAGTAGGCAGCAGTTCTTAGGAAATTCTTCTCTTTCAAATTGAGGAGACCTGTTCCCACATTGGGGCTATCTTCCTGGCCCATAACTCCAGAGTTCTTTCAAAGAACAAGAGCTTTTTGGTGGATACCAAAATCCTTGTAGCTAAGGGAATATTGGGTGGAGAAGTAGCAGACATAGAATGAGAAAAATTCTTCAGAGTATATTTAGGAGTCTTCAGCTCACCTTGACTGATGCTGATTGATCTTAGTTACAAGCAGATGTGCTTTATATTTTTTCCCCCTAAATATACTCTATGAGGAAGGAAGGTGATCCTTTTGGGGGGGGGGCATGTCATGTGACATGCCTACATGTCACAGTCTTAGTTCTTAGAACTACACGTCTTAGTTCCTTGAACAGGATCCTGTGTCCCCTGCAGTAAAAGTGCAGAGTCTTAACTACTGGACCACCAGGAAAGTCTTACGGTGATTCTTAGTTATTCTTTGACTGTATGATATGTTCTGCCTGTCAACAGTAAATTGAACCAAAATCTCTGCCTTAGATTATTAAATACACTGTATAAACAGGACTAGCATTAGCATATGTTTTAAGTAGGCAGTAGTTTATGATTTAGATGTTATACTGTCTTGGTGAGTTGATTCTGTGAAAATTTTTCAGCCTTTTTCTGCATTAAAAGAAATCCTTTTAAGAATCCTCTTGGTTATTACTCTTTCATAAATCTGCTTGGATGTGCCAGTTTGCATACAGATCAAAGTGTAGAACTTTATATCAGTGTTTTTGAGAGTTGGCAGAATATAGGATCCAGTTTGTAAAATTATTAGGATGAAGTTGATCATTATCTTTACTTTGCCTAGTAAATAGATCTTTTAAAAAGCATATATTAGGTGTTTTAGGTTTGAAAATCTATGTCTTGATCAGAGAACTTTATTTCTACTTTCCTTAAAATTTATTCTGCTTACAAACAGAGTAGTTTTAAATTTAACCTGTAATTCTTTTTGGTTTTCTGTTTGTTCTTCCTTCCATTCTGTACCAACCAGTCCTTGAAGAGTTCTGACGGACTGAAAATGGTTATGATGTAAAAAGCTCTATTATTATTTTAATATTTTTCTATCCATCTGTGTTCCATTCTACAATGGATCAACTCTTTTGTAAAATTACTTTCTACTGATCTTTATTCAAATTGTACAGTGACTATTAATTAGGTGAGTCATAGCCCAATTTTGCTTTATTCTTCATTAACATCATTCATTTGTTCCCCTTGAATATAATTTAGCTGCTTTTCTTTCGTAAATGAATTGGTTTGGTAGTGGCCTGAAGTCGCAGTCAGGAGCCTTCCTGAGGTAATGTATTAGAAGCCAATTTCACAGGAAAGAAAATATTCTCTTCTCTTGGAAGCCAAATGACAGAGATAGAGTGCTAAACCTCCTCCCTCCTTCTCTAGCCCAAGCTGACCTTCTGTGGCCCCTTGGTGCCTCTTGTTTTCTTATTTTTATAGAAAATCAATATCCCTTCTGACACAAATAATAGCTCAGAAGCAAGAATAAATGGTGGAAAGCTGAGATCTCTGTCCATCACCTCTCACTTTAACTCTCCCAAACTCTTTTTAATTATAAGCATGCTTTGCTTCAGGTGTTGGCAACAGTGAAATTGCTAAATGAGGACCATTTTAACCAAAGATTGGGTGATCAATAACACTCTATAGCAGTAGCTTGTTGGATCAATAGCATTCATTATTTCATGGTTAAGGTAAGTAGCCTCCTTTGCAAGTGGAGGTCATTAATCAGGGGTTTACTGGAGCTGTGGAAAAAACTATATGTGGTAGGTTGGGGATGTTCTGTTTTCTACTCTGTAAATAGGGATGCTGATCCAGAGGATATTTACCGTTGCTGCGGTTGTGCCGTCACATTTGAGAGTATTGCATAGCTGGCACAGTGTGCTGATATAGATTTATTCAAAGCTCTGCTACTGTATGCTAAGAAATAACTGAAAAAACAAAAATGATTTGGAAGGTGGATTTAATGTTACATTATTGTATTTGAAGATATGTCTCTTAAATGTTAAAATTCTGTGACTCTAGAGGAAGGAACTAGAATTCATAGATAGAAAGTACAGAGTGTGAAGTTTTGCCTCAGTATAAAATATAGCATTCTGAAAATTAAATCTCCATAAAAATTGAGTTGTTTCACCAGGTAGATCACTTCAAGTCTGGGCTTGATGACCACTTCTTGATTTGTAGAGTCAGAGAGGCTGAACTGAATCATCTGTAAGGTCCCTTGTAACACTGAGATTTTCTAATTGTTTTGTCACAGTCTCCTTCACATCATTATAACTTCACATCTTAAAAAGCATCTGATAAATAATTTCACTCGCCCCCTAAAATATTTACAAAGACATGAAACATTGTGAAGTCACATTGCCAGAGACCAAGACTTAAAGCTGACTTATTGCCAAGATTTTGTCAAACTCCAAGGCTGATAGAACTGCGCTGGAGAGTGCAATAGGAAGCCCATGGCAGTGCTGAGCCCACCCTGACTGTCGGTAGTGAGGCCCTGCATTCTTTCCCTATAGTCTACCCTTGGTTCAGAAAGGCAGAATCCGGTTCATTTAGGAAATTCGGCAGCTGTAGTTTTAACCAGAGTGTTGTTGCACCCTTAACTTCCCAGTCAGTATCCTTGACTTTCTGTTTGGAGGCTGTCACTCCCAGAATGTACTCAGATAGGGAATCATAGTGTTTTCTGTGTGTATATATATTTGGGAGTAGGAGGCAGTCATAGCATATTGAGTCCTGGGAAATAAGATTCTCCAAGAGTAGTTTATGGTTGGTGTAGACAGAGAAGGAAAAAGCACTCCTAGTAGAGTGCATTCTGGAGACTGTAGTATTTTATATACCTTCATTTATTGCAGACTCACAGACAGTGAGGATCAGAAGAAGATCCCATCTCAATCTCCCACATAGCTGTATGAGATAAAAATCTACGGGTAAACTCGGTTAGGAGCTCTGCCTATCTTCCTGGCTTGTTGTAGATGTGAAAAGAGCATGTTACCTGTATCCAAGGGAGTAGAGAATGGGACCAGGAGTAATTTAGCTACCCCTTCTGTTGGCAGATACCAAATTCTAGGTAAAACAATGCTCAGCAAGAGGCTTTTGAGCAAATTCTGCAGAATAAGGAGAAGGGCACATCCTCCTGAGTGTTCAGAGGAAGAACACATCTTTGAAAATGACAGCCAGTGAAAACTGGAAGAACATTTTAGAAAATCTTCATAAGGATGCAAGGAAGTATAATCACTTTGAAATAGAAGCAGTAAGTCATAAGGACAGAAAGATAGCTGTTTGACAACCCAGCAGTATGGGAGGAAAGAGTGTAGGGAGATTGAAATGTAATGTTAAAATGAAGGACAATTCATTCTGCAGAAAATTGAATTGATGATGTGGAAAACTTTGGAAGCCCTCCCAAAATGCACAGAGGAGATAAAAATGAGAGAGAAGGTGATAGATCTGGAGCACAGGAATGGAGGCCCAGTCTGCAGGTACGTGAATACTCCCAAGGAGGAGACCAAAGCATTGGGACAGAAGAATGATCTAAAAAATGTAACTGAAGGGAGACCATGTTCCTGGGTTGAACAAATTAAGCATATAGATTAAAAGGGAAAGCTAATGAAAACAGACCTCTACCTAGATGTATCCTAGCAATATTTTTGCCTTCTGCATTGGTGGTGGGAGTGGAACAGTTACAAAGAAAATCTTTAAAGGGATGAAAATAAGGTTGGTGTTCATCTCTGGAGTACTATACAACAGGGGCTAATAGACTTACCTGTAGAGTTTTGAGGGGGACAGGTACCTACCTACCCTGAATTTTATATGTAGCTAAGATAGTGGTAAGTACCAGAAAGACATTCGCAGGTATTCATGTCTCAAAATATATGCTCTTTAAAAACTTACTCTAAAAAAGGCATCTTGTCTTACTGAGAGTGAATCTGTTAACTAAGCCTTAAAAGGAAGGGGTGGACTTCTCTAAGTCACTGCCACAGCTCAGTATCAAAATCCTGACAGAAATCATTATCTGCACGAAGTATACCTGATTGCAGTGGCCATGACCTGTGAATCTGAAGAGGTTGCTGCCTTCTTTCATGGGTGCCATCTGAAGAAACTGAAAAAATAACCTCCTTCATTACACATTCTCATAACTTACTATGGGAGTAATTTTGCAGTTGGTGGGAGATACTTCTCTGAAAAACCTGTCACTCAGTCATGTTTGCTTTCATAATCAGAAGTTTGATTACATATGATTACAAATATACCATTTTAGTTTAGGAAAAAGAAGGTAAAGAAATCCAGAGGAGGTGTTTCAGGGGATAGGTCTAGGAGTGACCTTTCTGTTTTTGTAAATTCTAAGACAATTAAAATTTTTTAATGTATTTATTATTATTTAATAAAAATTAAAATGAAGCCCCTTATTTTTTAGCATGATACTGTAAGCCATTAACTCCATCCTGCTTATTTCTTTTAAAATTAGTTGTAAGATACATCTTACTTAAGCTACTTGGTTAATAATCTTAAGTGGGTGAGAAACCCAAGTGGTAAAGTTACTGATACCAACTTTTGAGTATAAATGATAGCACTAATTCTGTACCTCCTTACTGTAATGGTGACAGGTATAAAGTACTCCTATTCAGGTCTAAATTTACAGTTTTCTGTGGTCAGGAGTATGATAGAATTAGTAAGCTCTTAGGTCGGAGGTTTTCTTGGTGGGTCAGACGGTAAAGAATCCGCCTGCAATGTGGGAGACCTGGGTTTGATCCCTGAGTTGGAAAGATCCCGTGGAGGAGGGCATGTCAACCCACTCCAGTGTTCTTGCCTGGAAAATCACCATGGACAGAGGAGCCTGGAGGGCTACAGTCCACGAGGTCACAAAGAGTCGGACACGACTGAGTGACTAAACACAGCACAGGTCAGAGAACAAGCTCTTCGTTGTGGGAATTCAGAGAGATTCCTAAGCTTCTCATTAGAGCTAGAAAGCAACGAGAATTCATAAAGATGCTGTATTTGTTGCTATAGAAAAAGTTGCCATAAAACTTAGTAGCTTTATAAAACATCAGCTTCAAGTTCAGTTCCTGAAGTCAGGAATCTAGGGGCAGCTTGGCTGTGTGATTCTGGTTCAGAGTCTCTTGCAGTCTTACTGTTGGTCCGGGCTCTCATTGTCTCAAGGGTCAACTGAGACTGAGGAATCCACTTCTGTGCTCACTCACAGGGCTGGTGGTAGATCTCATTTCCTTAAAACTTGCTGGATTGAGAGTCTCAGTTCCTTTCCATGGGCCCCTCTTACAGGGCGGTTAGTGTCCTTGAGAAATGGTCGTTGGCCTCCCATAGAGCAGATGGTCTGATAGAGAAGGAGGAGAGAGAGAGAGAAGGAGAGAGGGAGAAAGCAGGCTCTCCCTTAAATACCCAAGTCTCAGACATGACATACCGTTACATCTGCCTGTGCTGTTGGTTACACAGGCCAACCAAGGTGTGAAATAACCAGAAGGCTGGCATCACTGGGAGTCATGTGGGGGTCTGGTTACCACAGGTGGCTACTGGTCTTCTGAAAAATTTGCCTTACTTAGCATGAAGCTAAATTCAGAAATAATATTCTCAGAGTAATTATTTCCCCAGAGCATACTAAGAGAATGTTTTTACTTTGATTTCAAAGAAAGGACACTTAGGAACTATAAAGGCAAGCAAAATGTAGTCCTGAGAATATATTGTTGTATTTTAAGTATACTGAAAATGGGTGTTTATGTTTTAAATTTTAAGATGTAGCACAAAGGAAGAGAGGGTCTTTTCTGAAGTGAGTTTGTAATTCATTTTGATGCTATTCAGCACGTATGATGCGTTTTTAGCTTATAAGCTGTAGTCATCAAAATATAGCTAGAATTTCAGCGGTATCCGAATGTTCTAAGTAGCAAAAAGCAAAGAGTAAACTCTTGCCCTACTTCAGTCAGTCTGTTTGCATTTTCAGGTAAATAAAATGAGAAGTGCTGAAATTCATAATTATGTTCTGAATAAACATGAATTGACTTTCAGTAAATGAGACGACTCGGCATCACCTGTGTTTTAGTGGGCATTCACTGAGTACCTGGGCTGTGGGGATATACTACCCTGGTTCTGATGCTTGTCGTGCACTCTGGGACAAGTTGCTTAATTTTTCTAAGCCACATTCCTTCATCTGTAATATGAGGTTGACATAGTTATCTTATAGACTTTTAGAGTAAAAGAAATGAAGCACTTAGTACTTTGTTGGGTCTATAGTAGAAGTCAGTAAATGATGTTATTGATGTCAATCAGCAATAGTAGCCTTTTTTAATAATTAAATTTATTTATTTTTAGTTGAAGGATAAT
Source organism: Antilocapra americana (assembly GCA_007570785.1). Taxonomy (NCBI): domain Eukaryota; kingdom Metazoa; phylum Chordata; class Mammalia; order Artiodactyla; family Antilocapridae; genus Antilocapra; species Antilocapra americana. The sequence goes on along the minus strand of ML664173.1, from coordinate 14,591,545 downwards.
CACTTTACAATATTGTGTTGGTTTCTGCCAAACATCAACATGAATCAGCCATAGGTATCTGTGTCCCCTCCCTCTTGACCTCCCTACCACGTCCCTCCCAACCCACCCCTCTAGGTTGTTACAGAGCCCCAGTTTGAGTTCCCTGAGTCATGCAGAATAGTAGCTTTCTGTATTCATAGTTTTCCTAATAATTCAAGTGACAAACCCCTTCTTGGGACACTTGTCTAATATCTGCTGAGAGCAGTGTCTCCCTCTCTTGGGTGCAACTCAGTGTGGGAAAAATGCTAGGTTTCACAGGTCACATACTAATTTTTCATTCAAAGTGAAAATAGATTTGAGTCCTACAGAATTTTTAGATTGAGGTATAATTGAAAGTCCCATTGAATTTAGATGACTATTTTAATAAGAATGCCAGTGAGGAAATTACTACTACTATTAGCCTCTAAAATAATATTATTGGGAAACATACAAAAATTATCACCCTAGAAGTAGCCTTTGAGTCTTTCATCCTTTGCCTTTGTATAATAGCTCTAGATTCCGCAGAGTGGAGTCTAGACACATCCTAGACTCCATATGTGATAATGTATGTGATACATCCTCGTATCACATCCTCAAAACAATCCATCCACATTTTAACGTGCATGGAAATAGCATTAGAGAGGTGCAGCGACTTGACACAAAAGCCACACAAGGGGAGGCAACAGAGCTGATTTGAATGAGTTCATTTCATTTACGCAACATTTACTGAATGCCTGTTGTGTGCCAGGTGCCATATTAGGCCTTGGGGACATTGAGGTGAGCGAAGTATCCTTCTCTTCCCAGCCTGGATCTTTCTCTTCCATGGCGGTAGGATATTCTTTCTGTCTGGGCTAAGCAGGGAAGGGTGACCTGTACAACTTGTAAGGAGTTTCAGTTCTTCAGATCAGTTTGCCTGAAGGTCCAGCTACCTGCTCGTGGTGGGATCTGCTAGCCCTCAGACTGTTTGAGGCCCTGATCCAGTCCTGGCGACAGAATGACATTGTTTCTTCTATAGGATGTTGACCTCTGCCCCTCCTCCCAAGTGGTTTCCCTCCTTAACTGTGATGTCTCTCCCCCTTCATCCCTCCACTTTGTTCATCGCTGTGGACGAGGGTTCTCACCTTTGATGCTGCCGACAGTTTTGGGCCAGATAATTCTCTGTTATAAGGGCTGTCTTGGGCACTGTGGGATGTTAGTGGCATCCCTGGCCTCTACGTGCTAAATGCCAATAGAGTACCAGCTCCCTCTACCTGCCTGCAAGCCCTGACATAAAAGCTTTTCCCAGATATTGCCAAATAACCCCAAGGGCTGGGATGGGACAGGAAGGTAGGAGAAGGGGGACAAAATTACCTCCCGTTGAGAACTGCTGCTCTTGATGTTTCTGGTACTGAGATGGAGTTTTTTTACTTCATTGACTCTGCTTTTACCAACAAGCATGATTTTCAAATTAGAAAACTCAGACCAAAACATTGATTTCTTCTATAGAATAAAAATATTGTGATTTAAAAATGGAGAGTTTTTCCTAATTTGAAAACCATACTTTTTAAAATTGTTTGTGAAAAGGACAATCAATTCATTTTCAGAACTTGGAAAGAAGAGCAGTTCAGATGAAAGCATTTAAAAATTTGTGCCAAAATTTACAATGTTTAGCTAACTCCCCCCTGGAATTAACTATTTTAGTGGATGAGAAATATCAGTAGTATTTTATTAGGCTTGATTCCTATAATAATCTACCTTTCTGAAAATAGATGCATGCCCAGTCATCTGGTTTACCCAGAGTGCCTTGAATTACCAAGATGATTGGGTAAGCTTAGGTGGACAGATGTGTGACAAGACAAAAAACACCAAAATGTTAATTGCAATATTGTGAGTGGTAACTTCTTTCAGTTTTTTTGTTTGCTTGGATATCTTCATAATAAAATGTTGAGAGAGGAAAGCCTTTGGAACTTCTGGTTAGGTTGGCTTTCTTTACATTTATGTTATTTCAGTTGGATATGGTTTGGTTGTTTTTCTAACAATATTATAATAAGTGGGTAATATTAATACAATTAATTGATCATCCACAATCGAGGCTTTAATTTTTTTTTAACCTTATTTTAAATAGCTGCTATGCTGCTGAATTGTGGAAACTTTTTTCAGTGAAAACCAGAGAAGTGTGATGTATTACTACTATTTTTACTCACATATGAATATTTTTGAGATACTTTCTGGCTTCTAATATGGGGTGATTTTCTCAGTATTACAAGGTTAAATTCCCAGCTTGCATCGCCCCTCATTGGGGAATTTTCTTCATTGGAAAGCACTCTTCTTTCTGTGTTTTCACACTCTTCTCCCATAGACTATGCTAAGTTGTTTTTTTTTTTATAATAAAATACATGCATTTAAATCATGGTTGGCCTGCTTCCTTGTTAATTTTACTGCTGGTTATAGCAGAGTCTGGTATAAAGTAAAACTTAATAAATGCTTACTAAGTGAATGAGTGAAAATGTTAGAGACATTTTATTGCCCCAATTTACAATAGAATATTTTTGAGTAATGTATTGTAGGCTCGATACATTTCTGCCCCCAAATTTTTTCGAAATATTCAATGAAGACTTTTATATGCAAACTCTTTATAGATTAGAATCATGTGAGACAAGGAGTACAGAACAGCTCGAGAGGCAAAGGCAGGAGGCGTGGTGTCTCTAGGAGTTGATGTCATTTTAGGAAAAGACAAGATTTTCATTACCTGCCATCTTTGTGGGCTTTGTCTTGTTACTCTTTGATTAATCAAGGTTGAGTTTCTGTCTTCCTGACTATGCTTCAGAGAACTATAGTGAAGTGGATACTAGAGGTAGGATCTCATTTTCTTTTTCTTATAAAAATGAGGAACAGAGCTATTTTCCTTGCCTAGTAAAATTGCCCATAGCAAAAAAAGGTGTAAACTCTTTCCAAGATTTTGTTATAGGAAAAATGTGTAGTAGTCTACCATATTTTAACTTTCTGACCTTGTAGTCTATTAAGGTATTAAACGACAGTTGTTTTTATTGGAAGATAAGTGCTTATTTTTAACAGGATATTAAACATTCTGTTTAATTAGCTGAATTAACATTTTTACAGTTGACTGAATCATTATTAAAGTCCTACTAATCTGATTTTTATTTTTTAATGGTAATCTCTGGTTCAGAAGTGAATGAAGGCCACAGGACTTTGGCCTATAAATTGGAAAAGGAAAAATTTGCTTCTATTTCATAGTTAGCCCTACATTTTTATATGCTATATCGTAGTGTTTATGTGCAAATAATGCCATGGAGTTCCCTTTTTTTGTCCTTAGTAAATTATGCAAACAGTTTTTTTTGAATGTAGTTAGATTTTCACAATGCAAGTTCTTCTGGGGACATAGATAGAATTAGCAGATGCTATCAGATGAAATAGTCATTTCTAGATATTGGTGAATCATGATACTTTTATGTAATAAGTGTTCTGTAAGGCACACATTATTTTCTCAATGAAGAAAATACATATCTCCCTTGAACACAGTCTTAAAATCGTAGTGATATTTCTATGACATCATTGCTGTTACTCTAATTCACTATATATAGAAAACTTACAGACACGTTTAGTTCAAGCTCTTTCAAGAACAGTGAGTCTCCTTAAATACTGTTGACAGAAATAGAAAATATACAGGGACAGGAAGGTTTTAGGTTACCCATACCTTCCTGGATCCAGCAGATCACTCCCTTTATTTAGAATCTGAGGAGATAATGGAATCCATGCAAAAAAGGATCAAAAATACATGGTATCTTGTAGTGCTTACAGGTGGATAGAAATGAATGGAGGCAGAATCCATAGACTTTGTAATAAGGCCATAGTTTTAATTTCTTAATTGGAAATATTCAAATAGAGGAGCCCTTAGACATTGCAGGGTAGAACTTGTAACACACACAGAGCAGGAAACAGCAAATTTCCTCTGGAAAAAGCCAGCTAGCAAATACTTGGGGGCTTCGTGGGTGATATGTGTTATCTATTGCAACTCCTCAACTCTGTAGTTGTAGTGTGAAAGAAGCCAGAATCTGTAAGTCAATGAATGAGCAAAACTGTATTGGAACTTTTTGTTCCAATACAACTTTATTTATGGTCACTGAAATTTGAATTTTGTGTCCTGTCTCTATGTCACAAAATAGTCTCCTTTCCATCTCCCCCTGTCCCTGGTGATTCAAAACTATGAAAACCATTCTTAGCTCACAGCCTCTACAAAAATGGTTGACAGGCTGTTGTTTGATGAGCCTTACATCTCAGTGATATGCTAACCAAGAATGCATATAACACAGTGGTGGAGTAGAATGTTTGTTTTATGGTCTGATGTGCTTTTTAAGCCCTCCTTAACATCTAGAGAAGCTAACAAATATATAAAATATGCCTTACCTTTGAGGTAAGATGATAGTAACAAAGTAGTTGATATGAGAGAATGTGTAGTGGAGTTAGAGTATACCACTAATACTCTCAGGAACTTGTTAAAAACAGCACCGTAAGTTAGCAGGCACCGTTCCTTAAACTCAGAAGTAGGAAGAATCCAGTACCCCGTGAGGATGTCTTCTGGATTTAACTGCAGAGTGCTTTGAAGATTCGAAATCCATCAGAAGCCAGTGGTGCTAAGTTTTGTGAAACGTTTCTCATAACGACAGCTGAGAATGTCCCCATTTATAAGTGCAGAGGAAAATAAAATGAAAGAAGCTTTAAAGAAATCAGGTATGTGTTATTGGCTGTTACTGCAACAAATTTCTTGGATCTGTTACCCAGAGACGAGCTTTAGTGAGGAAACACTGCTACATAATTTAACTGGCATTTTTAGGATTTAGTGTTGGCAAGACATTTGGAAATGTTGCAAAATACAAAATATTTTCAGTTTGGATCCAGAAATGCAGACTGGGGTTTTGCCAATCCTATTCTTTATGCAGCAGGGTAAGGATGCTTCTTCTGTCTTCTAGAGCATGTGAACTAACTTGACTAGCTTGGAAGGAGACATCCCCATCAAGGAGATGGCTAGTATTGTAAAGAATAGAGAAATTTTTCTTGCGCCAGATAAATCGAATTTGATGATTAGGTGGGAGAAAGGCAGCATCCGAAGAGGCAGAGTCAGTTGTTGGAAGTAGCTCAGGGTGAAGCTGACTTGGACAGCGTTCTGTGGGGCCAAAGTTTTTATTTCGGTGAATTCAAATAGAATTTGTCTTTACATTTTCATTTTTAACTTTATTTTTAAAGTGAATTTTAATGTCACTTGATATCAAGAGACATTAAATTTAGAAAGTATAATTTTTGTCATACTGATTTTTTTTTTTTCTGGATTTTGTTTGCTGCTTTGTAAATGGGAAAACTTGAAAGATGCTAGATACCTTTTAAGTTGCGTGGCTTCATTTGAAGCTGATAGTTGACAATATTTAAAAATAAAATTGGTTGATAAATTTGTGTTGCTTAATATACCAAAGCAGGTTGAAATTTACTTCCACGAGCATCTATAAATAACTTCCTCTTGATAAACTAACAAAGTGACTTGTGATCTTTTGAAAGTACTTTAAAATATAAGTAAAAATGTTACAGTTCTCCTCTTCTTACATTTCTTTGGTTTGAGGGAAAATGAATTTACCCCTATACTTCACTGTAAAATTTATATTTCTGATTGGCTAATGAGTTAGAGTGAAATGAGGGAAACTTGGGATCTTTCAGCTTGAAAACCAGAAGGTGAATGGGTAGTGCTTTGTTTTGGCTGGACCTGATGTGTTCTCTCGTGTTTTGCTCTCTTTCAGTGAAACCAGCAGTGTGTGTAGCAGCAGTGACACGGGGCTCTTTACCAACGATGAGGGCCGGCAAGGTAATCCTGATCGTAGCTCTGGGACGCAGGCTCAGCGTTTCTGGGAGGGTTCAGATGGTTCTAGAAGTGCCTCACTGCAGATGTGATGATTGTCTGTGGAAGCGGTTCTCAAACTTCAGGGCATAAAAACCATGTGGGGAACTGTTAAAACTGCAAGTTCCTGAACCCCTCAGATTGGTCTGGAGTTGGCCCCTGGAGTCTGCGTTTTCTGTAAGTAGTTGTGGTGATTTTTTTTTTTAGTGCAGGTAGTTCAAAATTTGAGGATCATTGATCCAGGGGTGTTAATAGTGTCAAGGATGGAACTTTAGAAAGTTGCTTTTTATTAAAACCAAAAAATAATATTGTAATTACTGGATGGTAAGATGCTTTTTAGTAAAACCAAAAAATAACCTTATGGTTATTTTTTTTTAACATTGTATTACTGGATGGTAAGACATTCTTATTTTCACATGGAGAGAATTTACTTTTTTAACCTTATTTATAAATGACCGTTAATATAGTTCATGAGGTTCTCATGACAAGTACTGGGGTGGTCTGCTGTTCTCTCCTTCCGCGGGTTAGGTTTTGTCAGAGCTCTGCTATGACTCACCCATCTTGGGTGGCCCTGCATGGCATGACTCCCAGCTTCATTGAGTTTGCAGGCCCCCTCGCCATGACAAGGCAGTGATCCATGAAGGGAACATCACTGATACAATGAATAGGAACTTGGGCAAACTCTGGGAGATGGTGAGGGACAAGGAGGCCTGGCGTGCTGCAGTCCATGGGGTTGCAAAAGAGTCGGACACGACTGGGCGACTAGACAACAACAATGAATGACCGTAGTGTTGTGGGTGAATAGATGATAGAAAAGATCTTTTTTCTGAAGTTTAATAGAAACTTCCTGTGAGGAAGGCTTGTGTGTGTTAATTATCAGTTCTTTATTTTTTACTGTTTAAACAGTGGTTTGATCTTGTCCTATATACTTTTGTGCTACACTAAGTGTGTGACAGTAATAATTTTTTATAGCTCCTTTAGACTGTGGTTTTCTTAATCTAGTGAGGGATTTGTAGATCTCTAAAGTCCCTTCTGAAATCCAGTGATTTTTCTCCAAGGGTTAAGTGATTGAAGGCCCGAGAGACATGGTGGCTATATGTCTAGGGTGATCCAGATTGGCTCCTTAGTATTTGAAGGGATCTTAGGACCGTGAAATTTAGGTTCCAAATCCTAATTTTGGAAAGAGACCGTGGGGAGATGTCTCACCCATGCCTCAGAATTGTGGGCACAAGTGGAGTTGTTGAGCTTCCCTCTCTAATGGAGGCTGTTGTGAGTGCGTTCCTATCCCTTTCTGGTTCTGAGGGCACTAGGTGTCATTAGAAACTGTGCATATATACTCCTGCATAGTCTGTAGCTAGGGTTTTGATTTTCTTATTTCATACCGGGAAAGTTTGGTTGTCTTTTCATGAATGAACTGGAGCATACTTTCAGAATTACCAATATTAATATTTGCTATTTTTCTTTGCTTTTACTATAGTATCATAATGCATCTCTCAAAAGTTATGATGTGTATACAGAGATGTAAGAAAGTGTGGAGTTACTACAACAGATTAAGTTTTGGGCCTTTGGAAAGCCCTTCAGTGACAAGGAATCCTTGGTGTATTATGGAAGGTCATAGAATATATTATAGCCCCAGCTTTCCCCCTTGTCTCTGCCTCAACTTCACACATTCTGGTGATATTTAGATGCTTCGAGTTCTCAGCACAAAGGTATGTTTCTTCTTGCTCCTGTGTCTTTCCTTATGTTGGTCTCTCTGCCTGAAATCTCATCTTTACCTTTTCTTGAATGACTGGTCATCTTCCAAGACTGTTCTCATTTTGCTTCTCTGGGGCCTATTTATGGACTACATCCATGGGTTATTTTGCTCTCAACTTCTGGTTGGGTTTGGCTGTTCAGGAGGCAACAGTGGAAGTGTGTGTGTAGGGGAAGGTGAATGAGATTGGCTGTATCAGTCAAGTTTTTATTATGATAATGCTGTTTAGCAGCCCCTAGGTTTCAGTGGTTTATTGTTGGGTTGGCCAAACAGTCCATTCAGGTTTTGCTGTGAGAAAACCTGAACAAACTTTGTGGCCAATCCAGTACATTCATTTCTTGCTATGGGGCTGAGGGTTGGCTGTGATTCAGCTGCTCTTGCCTAGGCTCAACCTGTCTCCAAGCTTCAAGTTAGGTTTGTATCTACTCATTTTATTTTTTCTTATTCTGGGACCTAGGCTAAAGGAGCAATGGCTCTGCGTGACATGGACTTCTCATGGCAGAGGACGCGAATGCCAAGTGACCAAGCCAGATCATACACGACTATTTAAAGCTTTTGCTTGGATCACATTGGCTAACGTTCTACCTGAAGCCAGTCAGATGACTAAGCCCCCTGTCTGTGGGGTGAAAAGGTGTGCTCTTCCTCAAGGGCCAGGCTCTGTGGAGTCCCAGGGCAAAGGGCAAAGGGTGTGAGTGTGTTGTTCTATTTTGGGGAGGCAATGAAGAGGTGGGAACAATAATGCAGGGTAAAAACTGTCGGATAAAAACTGTCCCTGACTCCCTTTCTCCTGGTTGCTCATGTTTGCGTTCTTCTGTTGCAGGCTACCCCTCCTGTTTGGACCCTTGTTCTATAACCACGGCCCTCTATGCTCTGGCAACCATTCTTTCCCCTTGCTTCTTCCGAGTCTAGGAACGATAAAGACTGCTGTGCTGGCTCCGGGATGCTTCAGCATCCCTTTGGCTTCTCCTAATACTGTCTACATCTTTATAAGTAATCACTGAAGTCTCAAGTACCCCGTTTCAATGTACATGTTCCCTAAAGGGATTCTGATACAATCAGTGTACACATCATCTCCTAGAACCATTAGCTCTTTTTCTTTCCCTGAACTTACTGCTTTCTTCAATAACCAAATTTCTTCATTGTTAACAGATGCATGCCTTTCCCATTGAAGCTTTTCAAAGGCAGGAGTTTTTTGTTGTTGTTTATTTTCTACCACAGTAGTAACACATTACCTGGCATATAATAAGCTCTTAATAATTATTGGGGAACACAGAGTAGGGGGAAATTCTCCTTTCTCTTCCTGAAACAAAATTGTACACAGAACCTCAAATTGTAAAACAACTAATTTGGTTAAAGCAAACTCCTAGAGGAGCAGGAAGTCAGAGCCTGACCCGCTCAGCCTCTCCTTTATTCCCTGGCAGCCCTCTTTTGAGGAGCTCCTGCATCAGGCATCCTAGTGAACCAAGGTTAAAGACTACTGGTCTAGATGATGTCACAAGGTTCCTTTCAGCTCAGTGAGTCCCTTTTTGTATTATCAAAAATCTGGAGTGAATGCTTGAGAACCAAAACAAACAAAAAATTCCCTTATAGTCTGCCATTTGTTGTCAGAAAACTATGATCTAGGTAAATATACTAATTAATAAAGGGCCCAAGGAATGTTTATGACTAGGAAGGAATCACTGTATTGACTTGCAGTGAAACTAATCATTGTTAATTCTGATGCCCATCTTTTATTCATTCTTGTACTTGGTTAGGTTAGATGCTTTTAGAGTAATGGTTCTCGAAATGCGGTCTCCAGACCAGTTTAGCGTCACCAGGGAAGTTAGAAATGTGCACTCTTGGCCTGTTAAGGCCAGATCAGGAATTCTGGCAGTGCAGCCGAGCCCTCTGTGTTCTAGTAGCCCTTCCCCATCCTTCTGGAGCACGCTGAAGGTTGAGAACCATTGTTTTGAAAAACAGCTGTTGATGTTGTGTTTTTTTAAGGGAATATTGAGAGCAGCTTCTTTAGTGGCTTCTTTTCCCTTTTAAAGATCTCTGCAGTGATTCAAGAGTTATCATTAGTGACCCATGAATCTGATACTTCATGTGATTAACAGGTCTGGGCGGCTTCCTTGAGATCCAGTACCCATCAGAGAATGAATGCAATGTGAACTCTTTAGATGTTTTGGTAATAATTTCCTTCATCCTTGCTGTTTTGAAAAGGGTGAGGGGTAGCAGACAGAAAGGTATCCATCATACTCTTTGTGGGCAAGGGTAAGCTCTTTTGGAAATTGAGATGCTATCATAGTAGCCAAGAGTCTGGCTATATGGTTCTAGTCTTGACTTTGTCAATAATTGAGTATGGCCTTGGGCAAATGGTATAACTTTTCGACAAGCTTGTCTTTGTGGTTAGTTTTTTTTTTTTCCTGGTAGCTTGGGTTGCTATTGTCAAGATGATTTTCTGTCCCGTTAATGAGGTATCAAGGAAGAAACAAGGTATGAATATACATTCTTTATCCACCTATTAAATAACAGCAAGAAATCCTTCAGAAATAGCTAGTTTCGAATTGAGAAGTATTTGTGGGTTTTTTAACCTCCAAGTTCATTTATGCCACTTAGAATAGGACACGAGAGGCAGTTTATTTTTATGTTCAAGGCTTTGGAGTTATTTGGGCTTTGGATTCATACTGTGGCTTCATCATTTACTAACTATCTTGATTTCCCTGGGCTTTAGTTGCCTAATTGATAAGTTGAAGTTGGTGTAAGGTTTGGAAGAGATGACAATTTTACAGATTTTTTTAGCATGGATTCTGGTAGGTGGACAGGGCTTAGTAAGCAGTAGCTTTGTTAGTTTTTACTATCGAAAGCATTCCAATGTGCCTTAATGTGACATTCATGTGGAACTAGTTTGATGTCCCGGTTTTTGTCGTAATATGGTTCAAAAAGTAGCAAGCTTTTTTTTTTTTTTTTTGCACTTTGACTTTATTTAAAAAATTATATAATCAAACCTATAGCACTGAGACATTATCTACCCATGTGGCTTCTCTTAGAGCACATTAAAAATTCCAGCCTGTGACAGAATCTCTCTCCTTTAGGGGACGATGAGCAGAGTGATTGGTTCTATGAAGGAGAATGCGTCCCAGGATTCACTGTCCCTAATCTGCTGCCCAAGTGGGCTCCTGAGCACTGCTCTGAAGTGGAGAGAATGGATTCTGGACTGGATAAACTTTCTGATTCCACTTTCCTTTTACCTTCTCGACCAGCTCAAAGAGGTGAGTTCCTAGGAGACCAAAACACACTTCACACTTTTATGTTCCCTCTGGGGGGAATCCTCCCGTGGCCAGCCTACTCATGCCTGTAAGCATGCATTGACTGTCTGAATTTTAGAACTAGGCCAGGGAGTTTTCCAGAAGGTTCAAAGAGTCAGTCTCAAAGCTTGAGGTTCTCTCCACTCTTACCTGAATCAGTGCATGGAGACGCTCAGAATTCGTATTAGCAGGACTTCCCTCCAGCTTGCTGTTGCCGCCTGCGCCAGATTTAAGAAGCCTCGCAGTGCGTCACTGCTGCTTATGCTGCTGTGGGGCCGACGGGCTCCTCAGTGCTCGGTGGAAGCCTCAAGCGGTGGATCTTGGAAGAGAACAGATTTCAGTAACAGCATTCATAACAACAACAGGCATAATGACATTTTTTAAATGGATGATTTTTAAATATTTTTTTAAAAAATTTTATTTCAGTAATTCTGTTATAGTGGGCTTTAACACAAATGTGTATCCTTTCCCTGTGCTTTTCCACTAATTATGATGTAACAAAGTGAAGTGGGTAGAGCCTAGGACAGGGGAAGGAAATGTGGGAATAGTCTGGTACTGTGTTCCTAGCTCTGTGACTGGCCGTCACTTCATTTCCTTGGGGCATCAGAGTGATGACTTAGGATACTGTGACATTGAACAGTGTTGTTTCAGAGGTTTCTTTTAGCTCTATAAATTTATGATGCAAAGATCCCCAGAAACCAGTAGTCATCCGGTTTCCCAGTGTATGTTGAGTGTCTGTTGGTGCAGCGTTGCACTAAGAGTTGTAAATTCCTGTTCTGTGATGTGTTGTTATGAATTCGGGTGATTGAAATACCTTCTCAGAGCAGTTGGTTCTTGGTAAGGACGCTTGGCCAAGGCACATCATTTGAAACCGTAATAGTTTTCATAAACATGTCAATGACCGTTTCTAAAAGTTCTTTATGGACCACTCAAAGTACATACAAATAAGCAAGACTAGAAAGAGGAAACGTTCCACTGCCTGTCACCCCACACCCAGAGTCACTGATGACATTTTCAGGTGGATTCTTCCAGTAGTCTCTTCTGTGTATAGAACATATACAGCAGTTAGAAAAGTGGGATTATGCTATACATGCTTTTTTTTTTTTCCTTATCTGTTTCGTGAATTAGAATGTCGTTAAAAATTTTTTAAATACTTTTGTTTATTTTTTGGCTGTGCTGGGTCTTCATTGCTGTGCAGGCTTTTCTCTAGTTGCAGTGAGCAAGGGCACACAGACTTGTCGTTGCCGTGGCTTCTCTTGTCGCAGAGCACATCCGCCTCAGTTGTTGCGGCTCGTGGACTCAGTGGTTGCGGATCCTGGGCTCTAGAGCTCAGGCTCAGTAGTTGGGGCACACAGGCTCAGTTGCTTCACAGCACATGGGATCTTCCTGGACCAGGGGTTGAACCCGTGTCTTCTGTACTGGCAAGCGGCTTCTTTTACCACTGAGCCACGAGGGAAGCCCCGGAGTTAGAATGTTTTTGAGATGATAGCTAACATTTAATTTCTAATTAGAAATTGTTGACAATACTTTATATTTGTGTAGTGTTTTCAGTTTATAAAGTACCTTCCATGTGCTGTTTCATGGAGTCTTGAAGTCCTGTAAAAGAGGACTGAGCAAATGATCGTTCCCTTTTTATAAACAAGGATGCCTAGGTCACAGGTAAATGACGTGCCTAAGCTCATACCATTGGTGACAAAGACAAAGGAATAGTAAATCCTTGGCAAATAGCCTAATGATACTAGTTTTAAGGGTCAGCCTAGTAAGACCCCAGGTGAAAGGCCTTTGTGTATTAGAAGCGTATTGCTGCTAATGAATCTTGTGCACTCAGTTACTGAGATCTTTCTTCTTTTTAATTTAGGATACCACGCTCGCTTTAATCGTCTACCTGGAGCTGCAGCCCGATGCCTCAGAAAAGGGCGAAGAAGGCTTGTTGGGAAGGTGATAGCTCTCCCTATTTCCTAGGCTCAGTGGGAGGATAATATTCCCCAAGAGATTTGTATACCCTATTGGTAATCAAAGGTGCTGAAGAACTCCCTGGGGTTAATTAAACCAGATGTATTTTGCACATTCACAAGCGTGAACATTATATAGGACATGAGTGGATACATACATGAAAGATGAAGCTTGATTCATACAGAAGTTCTGGCAAAGCAAACACTGTCATGACAGTGTAGGTGGTCTGTGAACCTAGAGGCCCGATCTCTGTCCCTTCTACTCTGTTGATTATATTATTATTATTATTATAGAAGTTGAAATGCTGTTGGCTTCTTTATATCTCCTCTTGAATTCATGAATACTTCTTTTGTTCTAACTTTGGTCTTTTATTCTGAAATTCATTAAAAAGAAAACGGGAAGCAAGACCTGTTATCAAATTTCTAAAGTCCCTCCTTGGCCGTAAGGGAGAATTATCTACCATTTACTCAGTTCTGCCTTTGTGCAGGGACTGTGCTAGGTACTCAGTTCATTTAATCCTCCCAAAACTCTTGTTAAAGAGGTGATATTTTCTTTAAAGGATGAAGAAAATGGGTTCAAAGGTGTTAAGGAATGTCTGATGTTATCCAGATAGAAGTGGTGAAACACAGAGAATTGAACCCAGGTCTACTTCTCTTTTATCTTTTAAAATTTAAATTTAATTAATTACTTATTTTTCACTCTGGCTTTGAGATTGAAAATAAGACTGGGGCTCAATACCAGTCAGAGAAGATTGTGGTGGAGAAAGATAAGGGTGGGAGAGGCATTCTTAGAGCATTAATATGTTTGTTCATCCAGTAAGTATCTAGAGTGCCTGAGTGTGGCAGGCCCTATGCCCAGCCAGGTATGGAATGATCAGAGCCACAGTTTTCCTGCCTTCAGAGAGCTACTGTTTTCACAGATTAATCAGAGGACTGTTTTCTGCAAAAGAAATTAGTCTGTTTATTTTCAGATGAATTCGTATTTTTTATCTGTCTTTAAATTCTGTTTCATATCTCTAATTAGAAAAATATTTGATTATTAGAAGAATACCTTTTCTTTTGGATTACTCATTTTATAGGCAATACAGTGTCGTGTTTGCTGTTGTGGGAGCTTATTCTAAGAGGACAGCTAGCAGGGAGGAGTACATGGAGTGGAAGGAGGCCCCAGGATGTTGGGAGTGGGGAACAGAGCAGTGGTTTGATTTTTTTTCTTTATTGGTTAGGCTTGACACATGGTGTTCTCCCTAACACCTACCTTATTTTGTTTCAGCTCCTATAAAATGAGAGCCTTCCACGCCCATGGAAGTAAATAATTTCATCCTGGAGACCCCTTTTAGCTTGCCTGGAAGGAAAGTAGGGCCTGTTGGATGTGTCTGTAATGATTTCAAATGAATAGGATAATATTTACTTGGTTAATTCATCTTCATCACCTTAAAGGGATATTTGTCATTTCTAGCAGAGGTCACTGTTCTGCCCCCCTTCTTCTCCCTCCCCTATCTCTCTCCTCTTTTTCTAAATTGTAATCATAAATAATGAGTTTCATTCACAGCTCCCTGCCAGCGAGCTGCTAATTACGCAAAGTACTGCTTGTAATTTACACAGTAATAAACTGTGAATTTAAACATTACGGCACTTTAAGTTAATAATTTTTCTGCTGTAACAAATAGCTCATTTTTCACCTATCTCTTCTCTTGGCCCCACCACCACGGCTGTGTCTGTGACCAAGAGGCGTAGGTGTAAGGAGTGAAAATATGAAGAATACAGTATGGGAGGCCTTTTCATTTAGCTCCACTCCCACCCAAAATCTGACCTCCAGGTCAGTTTTTCTACAGCCAGTTCTGCTAAAATGGGCACCGTCACATTTAGGCTAATCGACACACAGATGAGTACAGATAATAGTGTTTGCCCAGAAACAAATGTGTTTGAGTAACAGGCTTGACATTTTTGACATTCGTGCCCATGACGTACGCTCTTTCATCTTAACACATCCTCATATGCGTGTAACTCTTGCTCATGTACTGTCAGTACGCTTGCCCAAGTTCTGTGATAGATATTCACTCTAAATGTACTCAAGTTAAATGAAGGGTGAGTGCCTTCCGCCATTTTCCAGTTTTTTGAGATGATTAGTTTCTGAATTGCTTGTGGTGTTACGGGTATGATTTTGTATTACAATCTTGAGAACCACTAATTTAAGAACCAGTTTATACGAACTTGTATTTTTTACTTTAGGAGGTGATGTTTAACAGACAAAATACAGGATGACAATTTCTGTAAGTTACAGAAATCTTTTGATGTGTACTTATGAGTGAGGACTCCATAAATGTCCCACTATGAAGGCTCTTGAGGCTATAAGTGAATGCCTCTAGGGATCTTGGTGTGCTGGCCTGTTAAAAATGGGCTGCCCTTGGATTTTTTAAAAACTGTTTCTATTTTGACATTTTTTTAATAAGTCCAGGAGGTATATTAAAATACTCTACATAGTTTTAAAAAAAGACTTTTTGAGCACTAAAGAAAACTAAGTCTAGAATAACATGCAATACTTTTACAATAGAATTCCATAAAAAGCTGTATAGTTGCTATTGGATTTTAAGATTGACATGTGACATGTGCTTTGGGGTTGCTGGTATAATCATGGGAAAGCGTGAGTTTGGTGCCAGATCATACTTAATGCTTGTTTTACCTTCTTTGCCTTTTCAGGAGTCCAGCATAAGTAATCTGGGTACTGAGAGGATCGGCCACCTCATTAGTGACCCTCGGCAGAAAGAGTAAGTGCTTCTGTATTTACTGGTGCTCTTCTAGCCTGTTCCTTGGAGGAGGCCACAGAAGAACGTTTTATGAAGAAACCTGGAAATTCGGTTGTAGAGCTGAATGAGGTCATCTTAAAGATTGGTACTTTATAACATGGCTAACTGCCAAGTTCATGAGAGTGATTTTTTTTTTTTTCCTTTCTAGACTAGTTTTTATTTCTTTGCATTATATGTTTCTAGGTGCTACATTATAAAAGTAGCCTCTAATGAGAATGTTGTATTTTAAATCAGTTTTTCCATTTCTTAAATTTTTTTTGTTCAAAATGTGTGATTGCTTCTGTATTCTTTTCTGTATGCGCGTCCCATTTTTAGACCTCTAGACAGAGAAATGTCTTTTTGTTCTAATTACTGTGATAAGTGCTACTGGAGAGCCTGTGTGTAGCTCTAGAAAGAATCGTCCACCTTTGCTTGTGACAGCCCTTGCCCCCTAACACAGTCGGCTCTGTGACGTCTCTAGTTTGTGTCACGGTCAGTGTCCAGTTACGGTCCTGTGTCCATCCAGCCTGGTTGTTTGTTATAAAACTGACAGGGTGTGATCTGTGCCCTTGCTCAACCGGGATCCTGTTCTCACCACACAGCAGAGAGTGCGTTGGTTTCACACCATCATCTTGAGTTGTTTTAGTATCCAATCTTCTGTATTCCGACTTTTTACTTTGAAGAGTCATTTTCTGCAAAAAAAAAAAAAAAAGTCCATACACCTTTAACATCTCCTTTTCCCCTCTGATTCCATTTTTTTCCCCTCATTTCTTTTTTCTTCACTTCATTAACCCAATATCTTTTTTATCTTCTCGTCTCTAATAATGTTCCTACCACTTCTTTTATTGTTTTCTTTCCTCTTATTCTCTCCCTCTCTCTAGTTTCTGGTTACCATCAGCTGGGAAAAGAGAACGAAATCAGGTAAGATTGTTTTTCTTTGTCATCTTTATCGTTTGATTTCCTTTTTTTAGAAAGAATAAAGCCTTGGCTTCTGATTTTCCTCACATTTCTGCTTGTGCACGTGAGGTAAGGTTCCTGTTCCTTATGTCATTCTGATTTTCTTGGATAACTGTTTTCCAAAAATATCTTAGTATTCACTAATGAGAACAAGAGCCAGTTCCCCTTTTTAGGTTCAGCTGTGATCTTCACTTTATTACTTGTAACATATTTCATAAGGATCCAGTTTTTATTCTGGTTTTGAACTTTAAAGTAAGAAATCAGAATGAACCTCATTTGTCTATTTTTTAGTTCAGTATTAGCATCCCATGCTGAGAAATGCAGTGTTGAATCCTAAACACATGAAGCAGAGGAAGGTAGAGCTGCTTTGGGTGAAATGGGATTGAGGCCTAGAGCCTCTTACTCTTCTCTGACTACCGCTGATGGGGCCCTTGGAATATCTAGGCCTTTATGAGTCCTAATTTTAAAATTACTGACAGTGGCTCTCGGAGTGTTCCTTTAATGTCCGAGCCTTTTGACTTTCGTTGGGAGAGAGTTTGCTTTATCTTGATGATTAGTTGTAAAATAGATGAATACTGATAGTTTTTTTGGTTTTTCTGCTTATTAGCTTATTAATAAGTTGATAATACTTTTTAGACTTGGAATTTTCGTGTTGAAGTTACTATTTCAAAATGAGCCAGAACAGAGATAGACCTAACTGGTATGAATTTGTATGATTTTAGATGGTATGTGGATACACAGTTTTTACTTTAGTTACAGTTTATATTAGAAAAATGTAATCATTTTATCAAACTTGTTATTTCACAGAAACATAGTGATGACAATGCTGAGTAAAAATTAATATGAAGGAAAATATGAAATTAGTAGAGCAGGTGATGGGCAGATAGTCATTAAAGTGGAATGTGGGAGACTACAGTTTGGGTATTGCTATGCTAGAGTATTAATTTTGTTTGTATCAGAATCTAAAGGCAAAGAGACCTGTGATGGTCATCTCATCCAGATCTGTTATTTACAGATGAGATGGATTATTTACAAACGAGGTTTAAACTATTTGCCCAAAGTCTTACAGCACTGGGACTGGAACCTCTGTGACAGACAGTTGCTTAATTTGTGTACTTTTTCAGTTCTTTTGAAAGTATTATGATCATTCACTGTTCTTCTAGTATTCATATATATTTATTTCTGAAATGTGGGGGGAGGAGTATTTATTGTGGGAAAAAATCCAAAGAAGGCTAGCCAACATAAAGTGAGGTACTTTTATATAGTGTCCCAGTTGATCCTTACAACCCCCTTTTGAGGTGAATAGGTGTTTTACAGATGAGAAACTGAAATTGCTTTCTAAACCAAAAGCATATTTTATGTAGCCCTCACAGTAATCCCATGAAATAGGTAAGACAGATAGTGTTACATCTGTTTTACAGATGAGGATGGTAAAGCTCAAAGAGATTTTGTAGTTTTTAATATATGACCACTCAGTGGTAGGCTGGAACTAAACGTTGGATATTCTAATTCTTAATCTAGTTCTGTTTCCACTACACTGCTGCTGGTTTGTGCTAACCAGTTATTCACTGGAAACATCTGCCAGGATAAGGACAAGGTAATTTCATGCTAGTATTCTTGGGAACAAGGGCTGAAAATCAGTAGGCGGAAGTTCCCTTTATGTCAGTTAGAAAGTACTATATTCAGACACTTAAGTAATTATTATGTATCAGAAGTTTTTGAAAAATTGCTACTTACCAAGGAATAGTCTGTTTTTGAGGCTGTCTAGATTAGTTATGCTACATTTGTGGGTACACTGTTGACTGTGCACAGATTGGTTGAATGGTGTCTATGGTATGGCAGGAGAGTTAAATAGTCAAAGGGGAAAAATAAGCAAGTAGCAGGTAGCCCTTTAGGATCAGGTCTGTTTCATGTAAGCCTTACTGAAATAATCTCATTTATTCCTGCAGTTTAATCCTCTCTCTCCCCTTTACTCCCTGGATGTTCTTGCTGATGCTTCTCACCGAAGATGTTCACCAGCACACTGCTCTGCCAGGTAATTGTGTCCTAGTGACTGTTTTTTTCTAGCTGATACTATTGTTCTTTTATAACCCTTTTCAGATTAAAGTATGTTAGTGTATACTGTCCACTTTGATCTCTTGACAACTTTTTGAGGTCAGGATATTTTTAGAGAGGCAGAAACTGAGGCAGAGTGTAAGTATCTTTCCTGTGGTCCCGTGACTCAGTGTATGATTTAAACCTCGGCTGTAACCTAAGTTCTGGCTCATCCTCTGTGATCTGACTCCTGCCTTCTTGTCTAGCCTCCTTTTGTAGGCTTCTTCCTTCTCACTGAGGGAGAGATCCAGCTGTGCCTGGGAGCTCTGTTTTATTCTTCAGATTAAAACTCTTTCCTGCTGCTGAACCTTCACATATGTTCCCACTGCTGGACTGCCGTCTGAGAGCTCTTCCTGTGGTTGGCTCTTTCTCATCCGAGCTCGGGCCACTTCCTCAGGGAGGACCCTCTCGGGCTATCCTGTGTAAAAGTGCCTGCCTGCACCTCTCACCGCTCCTTATCTCTCTCTTTAGAGCTTTAATTACAGTTGGTAATGACTTTATTGTTGTTTTGTTTTTCTTCTTGCTTTCCCCCTTGTCTCTCACTAGACTATAAGCTTCAGAGTGCCTGGACCTTGTCTTGTTCCCTGATACGTCCCCTACGCCTAACACAGCGTCTGGCGCTTACAGGCCATTCAGTATGAATTTGTCAGGATAAATCCTGCACTTGCATAGCAGAATGAAATCAGTGCCTCTGAATATACATTCTCTCAAGTTGGGTGAAATGCAAAATAAATATGGTTTCTATGATGGCATGCCCTAGTGGGTTATTGCGCACGAGGAGCAGCTAATAGGCAGAACCATAGAACTTCTGTTGTTTCTCGTGACACAAAGAATTTCTTTCCAAGGTTCCAATGATTTTTTTTTTCTTTATCCTTCCTAACACATTGTTAAGTGGATATGTTCATAGATTTGGGGCGCAGGCTGCACAAAGAAATGATTCTTTCATGGATACAGTTAGGATATTTGCTATGGCCTATAATAATGAACTCTGCTCTATAACCACCTGCCTGCCCTTCTACTGGAAAAGTAGTATTTCAATAGGGAAGATCTTTTGAAAAGAGAGACTGTCACACATGGTGTTAACTAAGAGCTTGGAAAATTAGGGGACATTAGTAAACTGCTGTAAGGCCTTTTCTTAGTTGTCTGCTATTTAGCCATCATTCATTCATCATTTGCTGACTCCTTACTATGTGCCTTCCTGGGAAGCCTTCCCTGGTGGCTCAGATGGTTAAGATTCTGCCTGCAATACAGGAGATCTGGGTTCAATCCCTGGGTGGGATAGATCCCCTGGAGAAGGAAATGGCAACCCACTCCAGTATCCTTGCCTGGAAAAATCCCATGGACAAAGGAGCCTGGTCGGCTACCGTCCCTGGGGTCGCAAAGAGTCCCTCACAACTGAGTGGCTAACCCTTTCACTTTACCGTGTGCCAGGTGCTTTGTTTAAATATTTAATACTATCCTTAAGGAGCTTATATCCTCATGGGAGGGTCAGGTGTGGAAATGTCTGTGCTCTTGAAGAAGACTATGTGAGTCTTGTCATGTCAGATTCTGAAAGTGGATTGTCTTCCTCCCCTTTTGCTACCTTGAGCTGGCTGAGATTGGTATATCCATGCTTTTGTCAGGTTTCCTATTGCCTTTAAGGCCTCATCCTGGTTGGAGTGGGTGTGAGCTTCATGTTTCTTTGTGTATCTCATTATCCACATCATTATCTTTGTTCTCTTATCGGCTGTGCTTGTGGCCAGACTTGGAAACATAAGGAAGCTGAGGCTGTGTTTCTGGTGCACTCAGCTCTGTGGAAATAGTGCTTATTGCTTCCGACTGTTGCTGAAAGCAGGATGAGAGAGTGTGGACACTTACAGCTCATCCTTGTTCTGCCTGACATCATTCCTGGGGCAGTGAATACAAAGTGGGGTCGCACACAGGAAGGTTCTTTAGGGTAAGGGAAGAACATTTTTAAACTTGCATTTATTTATTATCCTTAAAATTTTTTTAAGTTATACATATAAGTCTAGCAGCACCTATTTTTGTTTTATTTGTATGTATTACATATATAAGGAGTGTTCAGAGTTTTTACTGATGAGGGCGCACGAGCAGTAGTTTGGGAACCCCCGATCTGTGGGAAATGGTCAGCACAAGTGACCTCCACAGGTTTTAGGAAATGTGGGTGATGAGACACTTCCCTCGGGGCTCCCTGCTTTCCTTAATAGTGAGGTCCCTGCCCGGCAAGGGGTCAGCAGAGAAGGAGCAGTCTAGCTCCAGTGTGGCTGACGGATGCTATTGGAGTCAGATGTGGATGGTGGGCTTTGCAAAGAGTGGACCATTTAACAAAACCTGGCAGCTAGGGAATGACTGTTAAAGAGCAGTGGTGGTACGGAAGAGGCAGGGGAATGACCGTATTAAAAACTGTTTCGAATGGAAATTTTGTCTTTTTCTTGTTCCATTTTATTTGCCGTAAAGATTCCTTTCAAAGCATCTGGGTAGCATTGGGACTTTCACACCCATCATTAGAACGATTTGTGTGTGTGTGTGGTGACTATGTTATCATTAGCGGTATAATTTTATTTTGCGAAGAGAGAAGTGTTTCCTGTTTTATCACAGCTTTCCCTGAGGAGGCCTGGTGTATTAATTTGCTGTATTGCCTCCTGGCTGTTCCCAGGCTGTTTTTCCTCTTCATCATGGAATTTTTAATGGCCCTACTGCCTCTTGGGAAGCGTGTGAGGAAGAGTTCCTCGGGGAGTGCTTCCCTTTTTTCACATGCCTATAATTACTCTCCTGTACGAGCACAAAGAGTTTGATAATCAGGCCTGAACTGTGAAGGTTTCCTCCTGTCGGGTTACTGGGCTGAGGGCTGCTTCCTGCCTGGATGGGACCAGTTCAACTCCCCCCCAAACCCTCAGCTGCGAGAGAGGGAGGGTTCCTCTTCACTGCTAGAGCCTTACGCAGCTCCGATTCTCCAAGTGAGGCCTGGGGGCCCCTGGGGGGCGGTGAGTGACCTCAAGGTACGCTCTTGTTTAGCATTCCATTGCCATAAACAAAGACATAATGGGGACGTGGATTTAAGAGAACACTTGATCAGTGTGTCATTGTAATGCCGCCCAGATGGCGGGTGCAGTGAGCGCGAACCTTTGTGGTCTTCGTACCACCTAATTCATTTGTGGGCTAAGAGGTTTTCAGAAATCCCACTCTAGAAATACTGAAGTTTGCTGGTTTTCAACTGTGGCTGTACTTCTGAATCACCTGAGAAGCTTAAAAAAAAAAATGTAAATCCTGGCTGGTCCCCCACTTTGCAAGATTCTGATTTAATTGGCCTGGGATGAGGCCCAGGCGTTGGCTGCAGTTTGGAGCTCCCAGGTGTCTCGAATATGCAGCCAGGGTTGGGAACTGTCGCCCTAAATGCATACGGTTTTATGACTGGTACTTTGTAATTTACTTAACAGGAAAGCCCATTTCAAAATTGGCCTGTGCTTGGGTGTTGTGAGCACAGTTCTGTATGGAAGGGACAATGCTGGGATTCTGTTAGTGTTGGAGAACCACTGCAGGTGAGCAGGAGAGCAGTAGGGTCCAGCGCAGTGCCCGCTTAGTGCTGGGCAGATGGGCAGCGTTGGTGGGCGGGTGGGTGGGAAGCTGGGCCATGTGCAGGGCGTATATGGATAGAATCTGTAAGCCAGCTGTTTGGGTTTGGTTGTTTTGATTGCTGGTATTGGGTTGTTGCTGTTAAGGTAGTAAGACAGGTGCCGGTGTTAAGAATTGCTGCTGCTCAAACAGCAGATGGTGTGATTGGTGTTCTGGTAGAAGCGCTGGTATTGCTGTCAAGGACACAGTCCCAGAATGGTAATAAGGAACTAGTGCTGTAGGCAGCTTTTTCCAAAATGAGACATTTATTGATTGAAAGGTAGTTTTGTTTTAAAAACCATTATTGTCTTAGAGAACCATAACTGGAACTTATAAATTGCTACATCTCTTTGTATGATGCACAAGTTGCCTGTTGTAGTTTTTGAATATCTTGCTGCAGTTTTGAGTTTCTTCAGCTTTCCTGATCTTTCCTCTGTTTGGGGTGATCACTTCGTAGTATATCACCATTTCTTTTATTCCTTCTTTAAGTTTTTAATCTCATATTAGTTTGAAGCAGACTCAGTTAATAGTCTTGGCTATTACCTGGGTAAAAGAATTAACCTCCCCATGCTTCAATTTAGTCACCTTGAAAATGAAAATATCAATATTTGGGGGGCTGGTCGGGATCAAAATGAAATGATGTACTTGAATATTTAGCATACTGATAGCTAATACTTATTTTTGTAACGTAGTTAACTACACTACCCTGTTCTAAGGATAACTGCAGTTTTACAAACCTTAAGTTGGCCTCCAGAGTCATTTGCTAATGAGTATTTAGTATAGATTCTTGAGGTGTTTAAAATGACCCCAAGTGGACTATAAGAGAAGGCATTTGGACAGTGCTTGGGTGAAAAAGAGAGGGACCTTCCTGTTAGTTGAAGTATGATAGGCTGCACTCATTGTAATTCATTTTATCTGTTCACAAATGCTGTGATCTGCATATCAGAGTTGTGTGCCCAGCTGGCTGTGCCACTTGACAAGCAGTTTCAAAGAGCAAAAAGAAGATTCAATTCATGCTATTAATTTTGACCTTTGGAGCCATAGTAAACAGCCTCGGGTTTTACCTCAGGGCTTGGGGGAAAGAACCTTTTATTAGTCCTCTCTCTGCTGGGGATGCTGTGATACCTCTGCTCACCTCTTCAGTGCTTGGTTTCGGTCATGTGTTAGGAAATGTTTGTGCTGTAATGTTGTCCATAAGGCTGCCCACTCCTACCGGAACTTCGTATTCTGTAATGCACAGTTCTGGAAGCTTTTGTCCTCCAGAGGACAGTCCTGTTTATAGCAGCTCTCAGCCAGCTGGCATCTTACTGCCAGGTATGGGATGATGAAAGCATTTTCTCTCTCTCTTGTTTTGCTACTGTGATATACCCATCCTTCCAACGGATACGGAACTGTTCTGCTCCTGTGGGTGGCATGAAACAGCTTCATGAGATGTCAGCCTTCACCCAGCAAAGGGCAGTAAGTAGATTACCGAGAATGTTCAGGTGCTGGCAAGCAGTTTGTCACAAACTTCTCAGGGTTAGGTTTGAGTGAAAACACGAGTGGGATTGCCAGGATCTCTTCCTAAAGCCTCCTTTGTGTCCTCTGATCGTGAGGTGGTTTTCTCTCCTCCCTATGTCACTCCTGTTTCTAGTATCATAGGCCTGGATCCTGTCATATGTGCAAGTCTGTGAAGATATATTTCCCTGACTGGGTGTTTAATAAATGTCACTTAACCCTGAAGGTAAAGTCACATGTGAGGAAGGGATCTGTACTCCTTAGGTTTAATCCTCTCTTTCCTCATTCTCCCCTCTCACTTTGCTTGCTCCTTGATTACAGCTCAGTGTCTTGTATCATCTGTTAGTTCTTTATGCGTCGGCCTTCCTCCCTCTGTTGTGAGCTCCTGGTGGACGGGCCCTTGGCTCAGTCATTTTGTATATAACCTCTGCATCCAGCACAGTGTAGGCCTCCATAAATTTTTGTTAAAAATAATTGAGGTGAATAGATTAGTAATTAAGGAGAATAATTGGAATATATGATGTAGATGACCTTTGGTCCTTAGAAATATCAATAGCTTTTTCCTGATGTTACTTTTTTGTGTGTTTTAAAGGAAAAGTACAGCAAATAAATATCTTTTTACAATAAATTGTATTTTTATTTCATACCAAAACATGAACTTTTCAATGAGTTTTAAAAATGAGTACTTTTTGAAGGTGAACCATTCCTTAAAAATTAGCTTGCTGTTGACAGAAGACTGTTTTGTTTCCTTAGGAATGACTTTAAACATCTTTGTTCTAAATCTAAAGCAGTCACTTCAGTTATTTATTTATTTTTTGCCAACATTGGTTCTATTAAACATGCATGTATTTCTCAAAGTAAGTTTTTCTTCCCCTAAAAGTACATTCCTGCCCCAAGGACATAGTGACCTGCCCAGTTTCCTAAGTAACACTGCAGTTTTAACAACTCACCTGATCTTTTTAGTTACCTGCAGTAAAAAATAAAATAGACGTGTTGTGTTTACGTGTGAATATACAGGATACTCTTTCAATTAATTTTTAATCTTCAGCATTCACCTTCACAGTTACGATGTGAATTTAGTGATTTTTCCTGAAGTAAGAATTTTTAAAGAGTGTATTTAATGTTTTTAATGTTCATTCCACCCCCACCTCCCCCAGATCTTTTCAGCAAATGCTGCTGAATGTGATGCTTTAAGGAGAAGTACTGACCCAGCACTCACGCTGTGAAAGAAGTAGTGCCCGAAGAATACTGAGCCCAGATCAGACGAAACAGAACGAGCGTAGCCTGTCTTTTTCTCTGGCTTAATTGCTTGCGTACTGGGGAATAATAAATATATTTTTTTATCTACATTGATATTCATTTAGTCATTCTGTTATTCTTTAAGTTGAATATTTAGATCTATTTTATGGACTAGCTTGGCCTTTGGAGTTTTTTGGGTTTTTTTTTTTTTTTTAGCTCAGTAATTTTCACAGTAGATAGAAGCTTATCAGAATTACCTGAGGTAGAATTTCAAAATAAACATATTACAGATTCTTCTTCCATCCCTGCGTGGTGGGAGATGTGTATTTTGTAAAAGCTGCTTACATGATTTTGTTAACCATACGTCACTTCAACTGAGAAGGAAGTTTTAACTTGGTAGTTTTAGCTTAACCAGTATTTAGCCTCTTTTGCCTCTGCATAATTGAAAGACCCTCTCCCTCCTGGCACAGTGCATGGTTCACCACACAAGAGCAACTTGTACTGCTCTTTAAAAGAAAAAGAAGTTAAATAAAAAAGAAAGAAATCTAGTTAAATTTTCTGCTACTCCACGGATAAGGATCGGGGTCTGTGGGCCAATGAGAAGGGGAAGCTTACGCTGTTCCCTGGTCCTTTGTGATGTCTCCTCACCTGTGAGTTGTCCCTTTCCAGTTTCTGTCTTGTGAGACAGTGACATTATCAGGGTAAGAACAACACAATATTTGTTGTTGTTACTCAGCCCTAAGTTGTGAAGTTATTCTTCCTCTTATGCAATAACTCTCCAACCTGGAAATGGTCTTAAGAGAAATGTTTTAAGAGGGAAGGAGCGCTAACCTGAATTTTAGGAGTGAGCGTGACACCTCTTTAGGTCTGCCTCAGTTTCTTTCTATATAGGTTCTACAACTGGGAAAGCTGTGCTTCTAGAAGTGGGCTCAGGATATAAAGCCTGTTAGGGAAGAGACTGTTTTGTTCGCCACCATCTCATCTCCCCCACCAGGCAAAACTCCCCTCCTGAGTAGAAAGGAAATAGTCCACACAGAACTACATATTTTTTTGACGAAATAAGGTCATTGATTTAACTGTGTTATCTGGTTTCAGAAAGCCTTCAGTTCTTTCCTAAGAGGAATTTATGAATTTTGAAAGTGTAACAATCAGGAGTGGGAATGGGATGGTAGAAGTAGACCGTATACTGCAGAGAAGTGACAGGCTGAAGGCTTTAGCAGTCAGAAGTCATTTAATGTAGCGACAGTTAACCCCGAAGCCCTCAACATCGCTGAGCAGAGACCAGTGGGGAATCCAGAAGGCAAGGCCCGGGGGGCAGGTGGTGCAGGGACCACCTTGAGTACACAGCAACCTCCTCAGGGAGCTGCACTATGGAGTGAGGTGGATAACTGTGTAGAACAGTAGGCAAGGAATACTTAATTTCATTTTACTAAAATAAGCATTTAAAGTACCGTCACATTTCCATTTAAAATAGTTTAAACTGTAAACATTTTCATTTAAAATGTGTCATTCCTTGAAAATGTGGGATAAATATTACTGACTAGGTCCATAAAGAGTGATAATATGTGCCCTCAGCCATCTTCTTGATATATATCAAGCACGCAGAGCTGTGAAACGATGAATGGTGTGTAAATAAAAGGCAGTATTTGTTTTTTTAGCTCAAGTTGATACTTTGAGAATTACCTTAAAACCCTTTTGAGTGTTTTTCTTATGCTTGTTATTTTGTATCTGTCAAAACTTAGCATTTCATAAACACTGACCTTGAAAAAGCAATAGTTTTTAATTAAACTTTTTACTGAAGGATAATATACATACAAAGAAGTGTACAGAGAAATACACACTTGATGAATTTTCATGAAGCCACATCCAAGTAACCCAGCATCTAGACCCAGAAACGGAACATTCCCAGAAAGAATCCTACAAGTTCCCTGAGCCCTTACTAGTTGCTGTCCCTCTTCCTTCACTGTCCACAGCTCAAGGGTAGCCACTGTCTTGATGTCCAGTAACATAGTTCAATTTGAAGAAATGGAGTTAACGTTTAATCTGAAATGTTTTAGAGTCCTTTAGTGAGCTTAAGATGAAGAAAGGAGCATGGCTGAAAACTGTTGCCCTTTGCTTAACTTTTCTCCTTCTCTAGGTCTTCAGGAGAAGCATGGGTGAATTGGGCTTCCCTGGTGGCTCAGCTGCTGAGGAATCCGCTTGCAGTGCGGGAGACTTGGGTTCCATCCCTGGGTTGGGAAGATCCCCTGGAGAAGCGAATGGCTACCCACTCCAGTGTTCTGGCCTGGGGGCTATCTGTGGGGTTGCAAAGAGTTGGACAAGACTGAGCGACTTTCACTTTCACTTTTGATTGAACTAGAACAAAGGGCTTGGATACTCAAGCACCTTGCTTGTGGAAAAGATGGAAGCCCTGTTCTGTATGTTTCTCTGTTTTGAGGAGAAACAAAATTTGTAGTGTCACTTTCTTTTCTGCCTGTGTCTTTGGGTTCAAAGGGAATTAATACCTCTACATTTAGACCTGTCTACCTTTGACATTCTGTCTTCTGTGTTTCTTATTATCAAATCAGCATGCTGATTTAGACTTCTTCCCATAACTCTGTGAGGTATAAAAAATGGATCATGTCCGCTGTTTTACACATTTATGCTTACATTTCACTTGGGGTTTCAGCATTAACTATTCATATAGTACCTAACTTACAGTCTTTTGCCATATAGATGCAAAAGATCAATAAAAGGTGACTTAGAGGAAATTTTTCAGACCATAGGCTTTATATTGTAAATATCTGCCTTTTGTAGTGTTCTTGCATTCTAAAATATTTCTTACGATTTCTGTCAAATTCTTATTTCTTCCTGTTTATGAATTCAATTGACTCTTAAGCTTTTGCTGTTTAAAGAGAGAGAGTATGTGTGTGTGTGAGGGTGAGAGGGAAGCATGTGGGTGCACATACCCATATGCTTTTAAACTGTGGAAGTTGCCAGATTGGGGACCTCTGAATAAGGAAAATTTGCCTATTCAACAGTAGTCTTGTTGCCATGCTAACTAGATTCTCTTAGATTTGACTGAGGGTTGATTTTTAAGGCTATTAGGCCATGAGACTTGATTCCCTAGCTGGGACTACCAATTAGGAATTCATCTGATATAATTTTATTAGAGTCTTTTGTATATGCTTTATACTCTGGCTGTGTTTTTTAAAGTTGTGGTAAAATAACATAAAATTTACCGTTTTAGGGAATACCCTGGTGGTCCATTGGTTAGGACTCAGTGTGTTCACTGCCATAGGCCCAAGTTTGGTCCCTGGTCAGGGGACTAAGATCCTGCAAACTGTGTGGCATGGCTAAAAAAAAAAAATTTACCATTTGAAACCCCCGCAAGTGTACAATTGAGTATTTTTGTTTGTAAAACTTTTGTTCATTCATATCCGTTTTAGTCAACAGATATTTAGTGGGGGTCAGCTATGTGCCTTGTGCTGAAGCTGGCAGATCATTGGAAAATAATGAAAGAAATGTAAACATGGTCCCTGTTTTCAAGGAAATTAGCGTCTTTAGAGAAACCAGATACATATACACCAGTTAAATAATGATTCATGGGCAATAAGGCCTAGAATGTTCAAGGAAATCTGTGTACATATATGAGACTCCCTCCAGCTTGGTCCTTAATCAGGGGTAGGATCAATTTAGGTTGAGAGGAAGGAGGAAGCAGGGAAGGAAAATAGCATACCAGCATCCTAGCCATGGCAATCAGAGAAGAAAAAGTAATAAAAGGAATCCAAATTGGAAATGACATGTACTATACATAGAAAATTCTAAAGATGCTACCAAAAAACTACCAGAGCTCATCAGGGAATTCAGTAAAGTTGCAGGATACAAAACTAATACACAGAAATCTCTTGAATTTCTATTCTAAGATTTCTAATCTCAGAAGATTAGAAGGAGAAATTAAGGAAACAATCCTATTTACCATCACATCAAAAAGAAAATACTTCTGAATAAACCTACTTAAGGAGACAAAAGACCTGTACTCTGAAAACTATAAGATACTGATGAAAGAAATCGAAGATGACACTTGACATATGGAAAGATATACCATGTTCTTAAGAATCAGTATTGTCAAAATACTGTACTACCCAAAGCAGTCTATAGATTCAGTGCAATCCCTGTCAAATCACCAATGGCATTGTCACAGAACTAGAACAAAAAATTTTAATTTGTATGGAAATACAGAAGACCCCAAGTAGCCAAAGCCATCCTGAAAAAGACAAGGAGTGCTGAAGGAATTGGGTTCCCCGGCTTCAGACTGGACTACAGAACTGCACTCATCCAAACAGTACTGGTACTGGAAACAAAAACAGAAATATGGATCAGTGGAATAGGATGAAAAGCCCAGAAACAAATCCACACATCTGTGATCAGTCTGTGACAAAAGGAGGCAGGAATATGCGATGGAGAAAAGACAGTCTCTTTCGTAAGTTGTGCTGGGAAAGCTAGACAACTACATGTACAGTTAGAACATCTTCTAACACCACACACAAAAATAAACTCAAAATGGATTATAAACCTAAATGTAAGACCAGATGCTCTAAAACTCTGAGGAAAACATAGACAGAAAACTCTGACTTAAATCACAGCAATATATTTTGGGTCCACCTCCTTGAGTAATGAAAATAAAACCAAAAATAAATAAGTGGAACCTAATTCAACTTAAAAGCTTTTGCATAGCATAGGGAACCTTAAACAAAATGAAAAGACAGCCCATAGAATGGGAGAAAACATTTGCAAGTGAAGTGACCAACAAGCAATTAATCTGCAAAATATACAAACAGCTCAAAAAAATAAACAACCCAGTCAAAAATCAGCAGAAGATCTAAATAGATATTTTTCTAAAGAAGACATACAGATGGCCAAAAAGCATATGAACAGTTGCTCAACATCACTAATAATTAGAGAAATGCAAATTGGAACTACAGTGAAGAACCACCTCACATCAGTCAGAATGCCCATCATTAGAAAGTCTACAGATAACAACACACACACACACACACACACACACGCACGCACACAACCACCTCACATCAGTCAGAATGCCCATCATTAGAAAGTCTACAGATAACCACACACACACACACACACACACACACACACACACACACAC